>BMAV01007335.1:89444-99492 GCA_019973955.1 Trichonephila inaurata madagascariensis
AGAATAAAAATGATAGCTTTGAAAATAAAAGAAAGAAATGCCCTTTCAAAAATTAGATTTCTACATACATAGAAGTGCTGTTTGTTTAAAGGAAATGATATTCCTTGTGAACTTAGAGGGTTGTAGTTCTAGAAGTATATATTCTACTTTTTCAAAAGCTTGGGATAGTAAGTACCTCAAATAAATGACTTCAAAACATAAAACCATTGCACGTATACATAGGAGGTTTCTTAGTAAAAAGGGGATGCGCGTTGCACGGCGAATATATCAAAATATTTAAAGATGCGATTTGAAACTACATGTGCGCGCTATATACCGGATTTTACGGTACTTTCAAACTGCATTCATTTAATTTTTAGGTATATTCGCCGTGCAACGCGCACCTTTTTTTTTCACAAAGAAACCTTATATGTGCTTGTGTAATGTTCTCCTCTTTTGAAGTCATTTATTAGAAATATTATTTTGGGCTTTTGAACAATGGTATATTTTTAAACCTAGGAAAGAGGGGGGGGAGAGGGAGACGCGCGCGAAATTAATAAGGTATTTCCTTGTTGAAAGTTTCTTGGTGTGTCATTTCTTGTAAATGAACAGTATTTAGATATATGTAGAAATCTAATTTTCTTATGAACGCGCATCTTTTCTTTATTTATAAAGCGATCTTTTACATATCCGACATATAGCGTGCACCCGTAATTTTCGATTTTATTTTTTTGTGTTGAAAGTGCGTGTTATACGCTGGAATATACGGTATACAGGTTAAAGAACAGCTATGAAGCTTTTGTTTTCTCTCCGTGTAATTTTAAAAATACTTGAAATTATTTCTTCTTAACTTAGTTTTTTAAAAAAAATATTCCTGGATGAGAAAACGTTGCAAACAGTCCCAATATTGCAGTGAATAAGATTTCTTGATATAATATAGTATAAGATTTAGATATTCTCTATATATATATTCTTTAATGAGCCTTTTAATCAAAATTCGAAGTAATGTTAACGAAATTTGAAGTTATACATTAATTCACGTTTCAGCATTTTGTTCAGTTATATATCTCTCAGGTGTTAATTGATAAACCAACTTTTCTTTGAAAATTTTTAAGAAGAAACTTATGTTTCTCAATGTTCGTTGATCTTACCTTCAAAAAATTAACTCATTTTCAGCATAAAATGTTAGTCGAGGATATCTATAATTATTTCGAAAAATAAATCTGTAATACACAACCACACCATAACAATAGCATAACATAAACAGCTATATTTTAAATATATTTAACATAATATATCAGGATTTAAACTACGCAAGCATATGCACGCAGACATATACTCACGCATATATATACAATTAAAAATATCATTTCTAATATTTAATAAATAATATACAACAGAATATGTATCTGACAATAATTAATAAAAATACGTCACTACGTCGAAATTTACTACAAAGAGAAAACATTTATTACATTGACATTTATTTTTACAAAGAAAAATTGATACAATTTTCCTTTGACTTATTATGTAAAACTTTCAAAATGTATTAATAATAATATGAGCATTTATTTAATTGAATTTGAGTTCAATAATTTTTAATGAAAAAATCTAGTTTTAAACAGGTTTTACAATTCACACGAATACGTTGGATATTCACGACTAAATTGTTTTAATTATATAATCTAGAAAAATTATATAATTTATATATTTAATAATCTCTCTAAATAGAGGTACTTCTGCTAAATATTTTTTAAAATTATTTTAAATCTATTATTCGACACGATTATGAACTTATTGTAACATATAACAATGCCTTAATTGTATTATTCTGAAATATTAATAAAAATCTTTGTGATTGAAACAGGATACGCATATCCGATGACTAAAGCATGTTATACTGTTATCAAGAACGAGTCTTTTAATTGAAATTAGAGATTATTTATTATGTGATGCTCTATTATGTTTAATAAATCGCCTTAATCCGAAAATATATATTTCCAAAAACCTTTTGTATTTTTTAAAATTTGCTTGAAATAAATTCGCAACAAAAATTCTCTTTTAAGAAAGGTTTCTTCAAAGAACACAATGATTCAGGAAAACACATTAAGGAATTATGTATAAATAGAATTCAACTTTGTATATATGCATAAAGAATGCGGAAGTTTGACTATTTTATACGTACTTACGCCCTTTTATACAATTATGCATTGTATAAATTTACAATCAGAATAAACTGGAGTGAGATTAATATATTTTCTAATTCGCTAATGTGATCAAATTTAACATTTTTCCTGTAATTACCATTCGCAACAAAAGCATAATTGTTATAACCAAATTAGGATTTAATATTGTATCAATGTATTTCAAATATTTTACTTTTTTGTTGCATTTTCTAGAGAAAAAAAATTTTATATTCTACAAAGTATGAATTTTATCTTTATTTTTTTTTGTTCTGATTTTTAATTTTATATCATTAAAAATATTTATTTATAATTTAAATTCAATAAGACATTTGAGTTATGGGAGTTAATTTATTCATGAAATTCAATTATTTCTCAAGTTGAATGTAAAACAGAAAAAAATATAAAGAATAATTTAATAAAAATCAGTATCAGTTTACAATTCCCACTTTCAAAAATTATAGTCAAACGATTGTGATAAAGGCAGAGAAAACTGTGGATTATGTATTTCTTTCTAAACTTCTGATTTTATTTCTTTTTAAACTTATATTTCTGAGATAGAATATGTAATGTAATTTATTTTGAATACTTTATTTGATCCAGCATAATTTCGTTAGAGAAAGAAATGTTCAATTTCCTGCGATTAAAGCAAAATTAGTTTTAAATGCGGAATTTGTGAAATAATATCGTACCCAAAACCACGTCATATCGAACAAGCGTGATCATTTTTAATCTTTTATATTAGTTTTTATTCCATTATTTTTTTGTAATAAATAATAATTTATCACATTAATTTAATTTTTCTGTTTTAAAGGGCTTAATTCATGAATGAAATGAAATGATAAATGAAATCACGTGTTCTCTAATGAATTTAAACTTGACATTAGACTTATACTGCCCAATGGTCAAGTGTAAGCGTATCGCACTTCCCCACCAAAGGTACGGGGTTATATCCTCGGGCTGAGCAAGGTCGACTCAGCCTTTCATCCCTTCATTGGGTCGATAAATAAGTACCAAGCCTGCTTGGGGACAAAACAATGGGAGTTTCACTTCAAACTGACCACCTGATCGGGACATCAGTCATGTATCTCAGCGCCCAAAGATCACGTATACTGAGATGGGCACAGTAGACCTAGGCCATTATGGACTATTGTGCAACTGAGTTTAGAATTTACCACTCGTAAAATTTCGAATTCCATAATTGTGTGTGTAAAGATGTTCAAGAATTAAAATTCTTCAAAAAGTTTTTCAAAATTAAAAACTTTTTTCAAAAAATAACTTAACTCAGGGGTGCAACAGCCCATGAAGGCCAAGGCCTGCTGTGCCCATAGCGGTATGCATGACTTTGAGCCCTGGGATGCATGAGCAGATGTTCCGGTCAGATGGTCAGTCTGACGCGAACCCCCCAGTGCAAGCTTGATGCTCATTTATCGACCCACTGAAGAGATTTAAGGCTGAGTCGACCTTGCCTAGCCCGGGATTAGAACCCCTGACATGTGGTGTGGAAGCGCGATTACACTACCACTCAGTCATTGTGCTTCAAATAGAATTATATAATACATGTACATTACTGTTTTACAATTCGAGCAATGAGTATGAACAGTTGTATAATTTGTACAATGGAGGTTTGTCCGCCATTAGGCTGGTAATATAAATATTTTTCTCGTCTCCTTTGTTCTGTCTGAGTTTCGTTAATTTTGTATTTTTGAATTAGCGTTTGGCAGCAGTCTGTAATGGCACTCATTGTCCTCTGAAAGCTTCTTGTTCAGAAGAAAACAATTAAATTCAGAATTATTACCAAATATACCTTTGTAGTTTCATACCACATAAGACCATTAAAAATAAATATGCAGAGGACTTCTTTTTTTGTAACCACTAGAAGCAGTTTTCACCTTAGCTGTTAAACAAATTCAATTAAATTTAAAATGTCTACATGGTTTTAAATGTATTCACAAGTAAAAAAAATGAGAAAAAAGTAAACCAAATCCATTAAAAACCTATAGCTATTTCAGGATATTGTTAATTACTTTGATAGCGTCAAGCCAAAATATTATAAAGTATTTTCAAAGAATTGAACATGACTTAACAAAGATTAAGATCGGTTTTTTACTATCTCCTAGTCTTCATTTAAAAATAACAGAACGTCAATTTCTAAAATGGAATATATTTATCTCGTACACTCCTATGACCCCACTGCTTGGGAATCGAATTTTGTAAAACCCTTTCTTAGCTGGTCTTTACTGAACTGAACTCAGTGGCGTAACAGCCCATGAGAGCCAAGGCCTACCGTTCCTATCTCAGTTTACGTGACTTTAGGCGCTGGGGTGCATATGCAGATGTTTCTGTCAAGTGGTCAGTCTCACTGAATATATTTCATAAAAAGTTTAATACAGGAAAAGTAATAAAAGTCGTATCAATATTATTTGAAATTTAAAAGCCACAATTAATAATGAAAAAAAAATTCACTTTTGGTTTGCTTTCCGGATTAATACATAATTTAAATGAATGCTGTTTTTCAATTCCTACTATTAACTCACACACTCTATATATTTATTTGTTTGTTTATTTATTTATCTTGGTAGAATTTTCAATCGCCAATCAAATACACTTTAAAGCGCACAATTGAGCTGAAATTTTATGTACATGGTCATTTTGGATGACAATACAATAATTTAGTTATAATTAATAAAAATTAATTGATTAAAACTAATTATTTAAGGAATTTCAAATTCAACCACGTTGGTGACTTAGCGACCCTTTTGGCGACTTGTGTCAAAACTTGAAAAGGTTTTTTTTCTCACGTGTTAAAGCATTCAGGTCCGGATTCATGGACCCCTCACACCTTGTGTGCGTCATTGCCAAACACCACTTTTTTCCTCTCATTGTTTGTCTTTAAAATTATTTCATTTTTTTTTACGGTTGAAATTTACATTGAATTTATCCAAAACATTAAACGATGCTAAAAAGATTTATTTTTAGTATTTAATTGCGTGTGAGTGATGTATATATTTTTATTAAAAATTTCAAAACCCTATAAGGTTTTTATAAACTGTTTTATTCCATCAAGTTATAATGTTTAAAATCACGCGAAAAAAATAAATTTTTCAAATAATTTTTGTAAGTAAACAACTGCTCAGCGGAGAATGTATTGCACTGAGTGTCCATACACACTCTCGAATTACTCGTCACGAACTTTAAAAAAAAATGAGTTTTAAAATAACCTATGTAACATATATAAACTAATTTCTCAATGAAATAAATGTGATGGGTGTAATAAGCGTGATCTAATTTGCCCGTGTAGTCTAAAGACAAAAAAGCAATTAACGGCATTGTCAACAACCTATTGTTTTCGTCATGAGAAAAACAACTTAATACAATGTTTTATTTGATATAAGACAGAAGATAAAAGTTTTTTGACTCGTAATTTCAATAAATGTGGCATCGCACTATAGAACAGCTGTGCTTCCTCATTATTAGGAAAGAAATCAGCATTTATTGAAAGTAGTTTAAAAGTTACCAAGTAAGATAAAAGAAAAAGTCTTCGAGTGAAATTATCAATAGAAGGAATTACTTTCACAAATTTCAGGTTTTGGGAAAATTAAATTTTTGATTCATTCAACCCGTTCGCAAATAATGTCCCCTCCCACACACGACCAATTTTTGTGTTGTATTTTGCGAAGCCAATCCTACTTTTTATACTTGAAGTCTTTCTACGAATTTATTACTTTTCAACTATCGTTTGTTTTTAGTACAGTTCACATTTATTAACACGCTTTTATTAGCTTCACCTATATGTAACGGAATCTTTAAGCTCGATATTTACCCACTTTAAAAGGTCAGATTAATTCGAAATTTTTCACAGTTGTCAAATACCAATGACAATACAATAATTTAATAATTTTGTTCCATTTTCTTGATCAGGATCATCAGGATTAACTTCATCACCATATTTGGTGACTAAAAAATTAAGTTACAACCCTAAAGCGAAAATGTTCATGGTTAATACAAATACAACAAGCAAAATGAATGTTCTTTATGTGAAAAAGGGAAGGATGCGTCAGCAATTTCTTACCATAATATAAACAATTGACCAGTTTTTCTGAAAATGGAAATAAAAAAAAGATTCGAACATGTGAAAAAAATAATTTAAGTTCTAATTGCTTGAAACTCAGAGATAAAGTCTGTGTTTTTAAATTCTCTTGTCAGATCTGTGGAATGAAACATCATTCAAGGATAAATTCATCAATGAAAAAAATGATTGTTTAAAAAATTTAAAAAACACGCTTTTATTGTAGATCGAACTAAAAAAATGTAAAATAAATTAAAGTTTAAAAAAACTAAAAAACACGCTTTTATAGTGAATCGAGCTAAAAAGTAAAAAAAAATAATTCTTAGTATAAAAATAAATTGATTAACGAGAAAATTAATGTCATTGTGGTAAAAGCGTGAAGTGTGCTTTGTACCACATTTTTACACTAACTCCGTATTTCGGAATAGAACTAACTAGTAAGAAATTATAAGAATTGATATCGAGCACCCCACACTTTTACCAGAATGACATTAATTTTCTCCTTAGTCATTTTATTCTTATATTAAGAATTATATTTAAATTTTTAGTTCGATTAACTATATAAAAGAGTGTTTTTTAGTTTTCTAAACTCTAACTTATTTTTGTTACGTCATTCAATGTGATATTATTTTCTTCTTTCAGCTCTCCACTTGTTCTACGCTCATTTCCCGAAATTTATGCAAATTAAAAACTGAAGTGAACTACATCATCTCGATTTTGTAAATATTATCTTCAAGAGCAGCTTAAAAAATGAAACTATAGGAGAGCAAAAATAAATGAATTTATGCTGAGAATAAGAGACTATTTCACCATTTTAAACAATAGCTGACTTTAAATTTAATTTGTTATAAGTCGAGTCTGGGCTTAGACATGCTCTTAGACCACGAGTTTTCATGGTACATGCAAACATTTGTCAGCGTTTGTTCCAACCCCAAAGAGCTTTTTTCCCGCCGTGCAAACATTAGAATTCTAAGAGAAAGGCAAAGTTACCTGATAATTTATCAACCGTTGTTTTGATACAAGTCATATTCCTTCCTCAGCCTCTGCCACTTAAAAATACTTCCGGAATAGCATCAAATACCATAAATAGCGTTTTTGGAGAAAAAAAAAGTCACGTATATTTTGAATAAAGCGTGCTTAATTTTACTTATAAATAGAAATTTTCTACTTTCGTTTTGAAATTTAAGTAGGTGACTAGGATAACAGTTAGGTTAAAAACGTGTGTCGAATGTACTTTTTTTTTATCTCAGATTTGAAGCTAATTCTCTATGTTGATTCCATATTGTCTACAGTGTTCTTATTGATAAGGAGCTGCCACAAATTTTTGTTTACCTTAGAGTTGATGGAAGTAAAACGTATTATACTGAAGTTTGACTGGCTATGGCTGGCTTTATGTGAAGAATATTGGAAGTCTGATAGTAATCAAAATGATGGGGATAATAGCTAATGTGAACTAAGTTCTATAAATGATTTGTTTTTTTAAAATAGAAACTGAAAACGAAATGAATTAGCTTACTCTTCATTCAAAATTTTTAACTGATTATGATACAAAGCATTTTTAGGCAATTTTTATTTATGTTGGTTTTTATATGCTTACTTGTGCTCCTTTACCAAATTAGGAATTCTAAACAGCTCAACAAATCCATAGATGGTTCTGTGTCAAAGTATTTCGAATGTTCTTTGATATTATCATTTTGATGAAAAGGCGAGAATATCGAATAAAGCATGTGAATACTGATTTATTTTTTAAAAAAAACCATTATTCGAGATTAACGAGGTGATACAATGGTTCTTACGACCGAATGGTCTTTGGTGTTGCCATTATGAAAGAAAGAAAAGAAAAAGAAACATCGAATAAAAAATGAGTACCGATTTATTGTCACAAATTCCATCTTAAAAACCACATTATGTGAGATATTATCCTTTATAAAAATTTTAAAATTGTATAATTCACACTTTTCGTAAGGACAAGAGACTCGGAAGAATTCCTGAAGCGTCGAAGCAGAATACTTCGAAAAACAGCAAATGCTTCAGGTTTCTGAATTCAAATGAAGAATACTATTATGATACCGAAACTGTTAAAGTTCCATTTCTTCTTTTTATATCACTGCATATAATTACAGTGATCGAGATTTTGAACTTTAAAATATATTCTCGTTTGGATATTTGTTGTGTAATTCGATCAAACAGAAAAAGTCAGTGTATTTTTTTTTAGAATTAACCGACCAAATATTTACCATCCAAGAAAGAAAGAAGAATTTTATTGGATTTAATCAAATTACTGGTGGAGAAATTCCTCTTAGATGCCGGTATGTTTCTTATTTATAAGTTTTAAATTTAATCAAGATTTAGAAAACATATGCTTAAATTAGTTTAATTAATGTATTTTTTTTACAAAAAGCATTGTTCATTTTTACAAATCCGAATTTGATGCAAATGCATTCTCATGTCTACTATATTATTCGTTTAATGTTGCAAAGGTTTGAGTTTCTTCATTAGTTTAAAATATTGATTGATTTAATAACAAGAGCATCATATTGAAAATCAAATAAATAATCTCATGTAATTTACAGTTCTTAAAAAATTCGAATAGTAATATTTTTATTCCAATGGCACACATAATTCAATTCGATTATATTTTATTGCATTTAAATAGAAGATATTAAATATTTTCTGAGTCGCAACGAATTGATACCGATTTTGTAAATTAGAATTTATTAAAACTTTTCTTTTTTTTACATCATACAGAACAAAAAGTTGTTCTGAAACAAATTTCCTAGTTTTGTTCAACCAATTGAAAGATTCTATTTTATCCTCATTTACTCTTTGATTTGTCTATTTGGAATTCGATTCAAGTACATTTTCGTATATGAGTTTTAAATATCTCTGTTTTCGGTTTTTAATTTTTGTTTCATACGTAAAAAATTCCATTGCGAAATGTGTTATCTATTATACTTTGTGTACCTAATAACTCATTCAAATAATCAAATATGTTTCCTCCCTTTCCCGTTCAAAGTTGTTGATTACAAGAAAATACTTTTTCTATTCAGAATTTTTTTTAATACAAACTAATAAAAAATTGTCTAGCTGCTGAACAAATTCGTTAATTTTGTTTTTATGATTCGATGAATAGGGTTTTTTTTATGTATTCTCTTTAATCAGGGGAAGAGAAAAATTCGTTAAAACGTGAAATTTGTTAAATAGGAGTTCGTTAAATCGGGGTTCGACTGCATTCGATTTTTTAGATTAAAATTAACCATTGTTCAAAAATTGAAAGAGTTTATTTTATTAACATTACATACTGAAAAAAAAAATTCAAATAGAGTTATATTGTCCTTGACGAAAACTCATAACTGTTATTAACTTTTTAAAATGTTATCGTCGATTCTATCTGTCAGTTATCAGATTTTGAACTCTCGACTGTTATTTCCCAAGCCACTTCAGAAACTGGACTTATTTAAAATTTCTAAGATTTTGTAAATCTCGTTAAAATAATAAATCCTTCTTAACCCTCTAAGCGGTCTACACGTAAAGTCTTGCCATTCTGGAGATGCTTCAAAAATGCACCGCACGTATTTTTTTTGCTTTCAAGTGGGGTTCTCAAAAGCGGTTGAACCGTATTTTTAAGAATGCGGCTCGGCCGCTTTTGGGAATCTTGCTTGAAGGCAGAAAAAGCATCTCTGGAATGACGGGATTTTACGTGCAGATCGCTTGGAGGGTTAAATAATGTGTCGATGACAACCCTCGTTTTCCCTTGTTTTATGATTCCTGTGTGCTTGAACCCAGTGATGTAAAGGAGATTATTAGAGCCCCCCCC
>BMAV01007335.1:106395-141609 GCA_019973955.1 Trichonephila inaurata madagascariensis
TTTGTCATTTCAGATGCATTTTTTTTTTTTAGTTTAAATAAATACATCACAGTTTAGATCTGAAGAGGAAAATAGAATTTCTTTAGAGCTGACGAATTCAAAATGGATGACATCTCTGTGAATCTTAATTCTATGTTGTGTCTCTAATTATCTTTTCGATTCCGGACAATCGTATTTAGAAAAATCCGATCAAATGTATCAAAAAGAATATCAAATAAGGAAGGATTATACCTGTTTCCGTTTCTTCTTTCCCAATCGGAAGTATTTTATGGCTACTTTAGTGATTCATATGATTCTTTTCACAAAATTTCAAAAGGTATACATTCAAAAATACTTGCTAAAATTAGAGTAAAAGCGTAAATAAATGGAAGTATTCCTTGGTTTTTACTCTTCTCGATACATTTCATTGAATTCAAATAAATTCAATAGTTTATATTTGAGAAGCTGACGGAAAGGTATTCTTAATTGCCACTATTAATTATTACAGGAACAAAACTATTCTGCGAAACCGCTTTGTTATTAATCTTTTCGTTAAAAATCTTCCTGGTTTATAATAAGTATGCAAAAATTTCATTAATATTAGTTGCAAGAATTTTTTTCAGAACGAAAATATCTTTTTTCTCTCACTGGTTTTTTTTTTCTCTCTTCCTTATTTCGCAGAAATCCGTGTGGTTAAAAGAGGCCCTTCAACATTTTATCTCATCGACCTCAATTAAATAATGACAAATATTCCGAAACACTTCTGAGAGTAAAAAATATCTCGATAATTGTGATTGATCATGATTAATTTGTGTGTTTAATTTTAAATCTTCTGAGAGTGTAACACTACATATGTTGAAAATTATTCGAATTAAATAAATTACGCGTGAATTGAATAAAATTCAAAGTTTTCTTATATAAATATCTTTTCTCTTCAAACATACAGTTCACTTGAACTCTTGCTACCTTCCTAAATGGCATAGATTTTAGGAAAAAGCGCAAATTATTTTTTATTGACGTTTTCAAATCGAAATTTGAAATTTAAACAAATAAGATTTAAATTTAAAATAAAATTACCTTTTAAAATTTAAAGGATGATTGATCAAATAAGATTAAATGAAAAATTAATGTAAAGGGGTTGGCTTTAATAAATATCAAAAATTGATGCATAAAACAATTTAAATAATTCTAATTTTAGTATTTTGAATTTAGTAATGGTTTTTACATTTAAAAAGCTGAAAAAAAAACATAATTAAGCAATAAATAATTGTGCTCGCTGAGATTGTTTTCGCAACATGTTACTGGTATCACATTTCAAAATAAACACCACTTATTCTTCACTGTTGTCTCTCTATTTCCCCGAGTTTCTTCACTTTCTGGCCATTTTCCCTTGGTGTCTCATTTTTAATGTTTCGTTCATTTGAAAAATGTTACTTAAAAAGTCCCTGCATTGTACATATTATTTAACTGATATATGTCTATCTTACTAAATTAATGTTTTGGTGGACTATATGCTTTTTTCTGTTTTATTAGCTTGCCATATATGTACGTCTATGAAGAATTAGGGCAATAAAATATTTAAATTTTTTTACTAGAATACGAATGTAATACCGATGCAGTTTTATACATTTTACGTGAATTTTGTCTCTTTTTTTCTATGGAATATGTATATAAATAAATATTTTTATGATTTATCTTTAATCAACAATACAACAGTCTAAAATTCGTGTTTTTTTGTTTTTGTTTTTTTTTAACTAGAATTAACTAAGACTTTAATGTTATGTAGTTTTAGATTACGTGTTAAGGTGAAGAATGTCGATAAAAAAATAATCAGGAATTCAATATTCATATTTTGTTTCAAATAGAATGTTTATAGGAAATAACAGAACTTTATTTTAAGATATTAAACTTAACTCTCTGGCGCAACTCAAGGCCTACTGTGCTCAACTCAGTGTACGTGACCTTGGACCTTGAGGTGCATGAACAGATGTTCCGTTAATGTGGTCAGTCTGACGCGAACCCCCCAGTGTTGAGTTCCCAAGCAAGCTTAGTACTCTTTTATCGAGCCACTGAAGAAATGAAAGGCTGAGTCAACCTTGCCCAGTCCGGGGTTTGAACCTCGGACCTGTGGTGTGGAGGCGCGATGGACTAACCACTCAGTCACTGGGTTAATTTTAAAATATTAGCCCATTTATTTCTTTTTCCATGTATTTTATGTAAACTTAGCAAGCAGCTTGATTTAATCAACCAAATTCAAAAAAAAAAAAAAAAAATTGAATCAATTATTTAGTTGTTATTTATTTTGTAAGAATTATCATTTTTGGTATTCATAAACATCAAAATTTTTATTATATAGAATAACATATTTTCAAAAATATTCTGGTATAAATCAAGTTTATAAATAATAAATATTAATCGATAAAATATTTTTTTTTTCATTCGATATATTCCTCTGTATATCATCTGTGTTCATTTTCATGTCGAAACACTTTCCGATCTAATTTGTGATATTTCTTTATTCTTCTCTTCTGATATATACTTTCTCGAAATCCCTTTTAATCTCTTCGAATACAAAATAAAATTTAATTATAAATTTCAAGCATTTCTTACTTTCCTCATCCTTTTCTTATCATTCTAAAAATACTTGGACTTGTTCCTTAGCCTACCAGAGATGTTCATAATCTCCATCAGATTATGTCACTAAAAAAAAAGCAACTTAAGTAATTAAGTTCTTTACACATCGACAACCTATCAAGATCTATAGTTCAGGAAAACACTTTTTTTCAGAAAAAAAAAAGTAATGATTAAGGGAAGATTCTGGTAATCTGATTTGTGCCCCTGAGTAATACCGTAGGGTAAATAGCCCACCAACGAGGAAGGTACAGCCTTTTCATCAACTCCACAGACAGAGATTTCGGAATTGATATTCAACTCACTGTGAAAAACGTGAATCCTTAGAGTGGGTGTTGGCTACTCTTGATAACATTTTTCACTTGTTGGGTGGTACTTTATCCGATTGAACACAGGAAATCGACTTAGGCGTGATTATTAAGGTTATGTTTTTTCTCGCCCCCCCCCTTTTTGAATTAATATTTGTTGATTTTCTTTTGGCTAGTAATGGAATGATGCTTTCAGAACACCTTGTTCTAAAATTCCGCTATGAGGTAGTTCTTTGCGGTAAATTTTATGTTTGCAACAAAACTTCGATTGCCAATTTACCGACTGAAAAGTCCGGATAATAGAAATTAATTGATCCTAAAAATATAATTACCAACATTATCAAATAAATTATAATAGTTATATATCGTCGGCCTAATTATCAGAATGCGTAACTCCACAAAGAAGCTAAATTTGATACAGGAGTGCTACGCGCCAAGCGCTGTTTGGCACGATTCCTTAATAGCGCCAAACACATACGTTATCCCCTTGGCAACCACATTACCACACGATAAAAAAAAGTCGATGTAACCATATTGTAATGTTATCGCCCATCTTGGCGAACATAAGAAACAACTTGGCGCGTAGCACCCCAGAAGGAGTTACGCATTCTGATGATTAGGCCGACGATATTTAGCTGAAATATTTCATTTAATTCTATCTATTTGAAAGCGGGCTGGATATTACACAATATTATTTTGATGAATTTTAGAACAAAAGACACAAGTTATAGAGAAGAAACTAAGACAGTATCTACATCTAGCCAGAGGGGGCCATCTTTTAGACGTAAGTTCATACGAGAATTACAAGATAAAGATGATTCTTTTTATAGGAAAACCAAAGACTTGATTCGTTTTAAAATGAGATGTATAAATCAAAATAATCGGAAGAAATGAGCATTGTAAGTAATATAATGCTTGTTATCATTTCTATAATGGGACAAATGAAACTTAAGCGTTCAGAGATAGCTTTCAAACAATTTAAAAAATTTGTTCTTATTAAAACTACAGTGAATAAATTTATACACCCTTATACCTTATATATATTATCTTTTTATAAAGAGTATCAATAAATATATCGATAAACTCTATTATTTCAAAATGATAAATGTACTTCGATCGCTAATCCTGTTTTTATTATAATCAAGAAAAGTTTACGATATACTGTTCCTATATATATATATAGATATATATATATCACTTATAATTTTTTAACGCAAAAAACTATATTTAATTTTTTTTTAAAATTAATGAATTAATAATTGTTATAGTATTGTTATAGTATAGTATTGCCAAAATTGTATGATTTATTTTATGCCAGGAAAAAATTTCTAAAAAAAAAAATATGTAAAATTAAAATTTTAAATTATGTTCCATGATATCCGAAGTAGAATACCTCCAAAAAGAACACCTGAAATTATTTAAAAAATTCTACTACATTCTGATAAATAGTCACAAAAGTAAACAAATTTTTCATGCTCTATATTATGTGTATCCCATATCGGTCTTTCTCGAGGATTAAAATACTTTTGCTTCAAATATCTTAAATAATATGCAGAAAGGATGAATTCTTCGATAGCATATTCGGTAGTATTCTATTTTAACCCACACCTTTGGCAATCAAAAGTGTCCGTGGTAGCCTAGTTGTCAAGGTAATGGACTCGTGGACGGCGTGTCATGAGTTTGAGCCTAGTACCACTGAAACCTAGTACCGCCGTGTAGGATAGCGATGCACGTTAAACCTGGTGTGGTGTGGAAGTTAGGAGAGGGGGTGACAGCTCGGGTGTCGTCCTTGTCACTTGATCATGGTTCAAAATTACGAGGTCCGTCGTCAAAAGCCCTCGAGTAGTTGAATGATGAAACGTTAGGCAATGCAAAAAAAAATTGTGCCAAATTCATCTCTCATTTTTCTGTATTCTATCTAATATGAGGGTAATAATTCGCTGAAGATAAACAAAGATGTAGGCTAAAATAGGATTCAAGCGAGTTTTTTTTTAATCATAAAATGAATTCTGTGATTAAAAGAACTCTATGATAGATTCAGTTCTACAGCAGCTATAATATGTTTGAATATCTTTCAGAGAACACACATAAAAAAAAATTGTCAAAGCATTTAGAACTGATTCTTCTGGTCGTGTATTCATTTAGAGCTCGATCTGTATTTTCCAACATCTTGGAACATTATGTCACGGTTTAAATAACATTCAAAGATTTCGCCAAATTTGGTGATTCTTTTTGATATTCGACAGCGACTTCATTCTGAAAGCTTTTTATTTATCATCTCCTGTTATTTTAGTTTTTCGTTACTGTAAAGATAATTCGGCGATCTATTCAAAAGTTACTAAAAAATCGCCATTCTATACCCTATACTTCATTTTAACCTCAAACCAGTCTTTCCTAGAAACTAATGAAGACATAAAAAGTAAATTATGAAAACCAATACTGATTGATAACGCAAGTTTTCAGCTGAAAAAAAAAACAATAAAAAATGGAATAGAAAGTTCTAGGTGAAAAGGTTTAATAATCTTATTCTTGTTGAATAACAAAAGTGTACGTTAAACTGGTCCTAACAACAGCACGTATTGTTGTAGAGCCGAAAATTAAGAGAGATCCCACTCCTTTAAGTTCGGATATAAACTTTAAGTGCACTCAGTTATCCAAAATAAAGATGGGAATTTGGGCAAGGCTTGAAGCAGACAATCATTTCGCTCGTAAGTTGCCGTTTAATTTCTTCCTGGTAGATGCGTTGAACCATTTATACGAGATTGAGTTGGTGGTATTGTTTTGTGGGAATCTCTTTTCACTGTTGTGTAATTTCCCACTGATTGATTTCTCAGATTAAAGCTGTGAGCACCAACCATGTGAAAAAAAAAACCCTTTCCCATTTTTCTTTCACGGAGACACAGCTTCGCGGAAGTGGAATATATATAATGACAATAATTCTTTTCAAACGCTAATTTTACGATTTTAAATGAATTACGATAAAATGTCTATACATTAATTGTTATTTAATATTTTTTGAGTAAAACATATATATGCTGGATAATCATTTTCCGGCAAGTAAGAATTAAGTAAATAATCAGAACGTTGAATTAAATAAGGCAATTAGTGATACAGTATGCAAATTGATGAATCCGGTCGGGTGAGTTATATTGACGTCGCACTGAAAGGCAACACGAAGCTACATGCAATGTATCTCGTAATTTTGAACCTCGGACACCTTAACTGACGCATCCTTCTTTAACTACCTTCCCAACGGGAGGACATTGAGTTTCGACAGATTTAGTGTACATCAGCCCCCTCTATATGGTGGGTCTTCAGTGGAACCAAGACTGGAACCCGTGACACTCTGGACACGGGAGTTTTTGTTCATAAGCACTAGGCTACCGCAGTCACGTGAATCCTGTATTATTCAGTAAACGCGTTTCTTTTGTAAGAAACTGTCGCTTCAAAAAGGAAAAAAAATGTGCTATAGCAATATAAAATCTTTTAAATAAAATAATTAATATTTTTAACGTACTTAATTGATAGATACTTTAGCAGCAAATAAGTTTTTAAGTATTTATATATATTAATATTTATCTCTTAGTTGTAACATTAGAGCAATAATTTTTTCAGCTCCGACTGATTTATTTTCAAACGCATGTGAGTCAGTAAAGGAACATTAATTTTAGTAATTATTTTTTAAATGTAAATTTTTTTTCGAGTGTCTTTTAAATTACAAAATGTTTAATTGTAAGATTTTTTTCCGAGTCATTAACAACTTTTACTTTTAATGCTAAAAATGATAAATTTCATCAAAAAAAATTATAATTTTTAATATAAGGAAAGATTTTTCTTCTGTAAATATGATAAAAATGAAAATAAAAAATCGGGGCTGTAATAGCATCTGCAAAATAAAGATAGTGTAACATATTTATTTATTTTAGAATTAAGTAAATTCTTTTGTATTCGAATTTATAATAATTTCTTTCTTCAGAATAATTGTTTATTTCTTCGAAATGCTTTTTTCTGCTAAATTCGTTTCGTTTCGTTTTGTATCTTAAGTTCAATACATGAATGAATATGAATTTTGAGATTTATATGTATGCTTATTTTATATAATTATTATTATTGATATTATTTAAAAATAACTTTTTAAATTTTTGATCTATAACTGGGAATCTTTGGAAAAACAGTTACATTCCCGGGATTGCCCGGAAATTTCCGGGAATGGAAAATACCGGGAAATTAGAAACCCTACTCAACATTGAGGTAAGATGTAATGTAGTTGTGGAAGAAGTAAGGTGCGACACATCCTGTTGAAAAATGTAAACTCCTGGCCTTTTTTCTTTGATTGGCATGAAAATCTGTAGGATGTCCATGTAATAGTCTCTTCAGCGAAGAAAAAAGGGCCGATAACAATCGAGGATCTCACGGCACAAAACACGTTCACCTTGGGACTATCCCTTTCATATTCTAGGATGGCATGAGGATTTCCTCTCTGACCCCCAAATTCTTACATTAGGACACCTAACACTCTATATGAAGAAACTTAGTAGGTATATATTCCTACTAGTCTGGCTTTAAACGGGTTCATTTCATTTAAAATTTTGAAAGTTCTTAACTTACGAAATTGCTCAACTATAATTTGTATTTCAAAACTTTTTAAACCAGAAATACGACTAATGTACAAATATAAATATGAATATAACCTTATTTAAGTATTTTCTTCTACCTGAAAGTATATAAGTTAGGTGTTTTAAGTCATTTTTACCGTTTAACTTGAAGCCAGTTCCATGTGGGAGCAGTCCCTAGTGACTGCGGTTCAACCTTTGCATTTAGTCGTGGATGACAACCAAGGTTACTGGTGGCACCCCTAGGAAGTTACAGGAGACTTAGAATATGAGTACGTTATTCATCCCTTGTGTCGGAACCTGCCCCCCCCCTCCTCTCCTACAAATCTTGCACCTTCACATAAAGCGAAGATAGATTTACACCATCGGTGGCCAACCTTTTTGGGAACAGTGCCACTTCCAACCTACCCAACAAACAAAAAAATAGGAAAAATTGAAAAAAATGTTTCAATTGTTAAGGTTAAATATAAAATAAAAATGAGTAACCTGAATTATTTTATCTCTAAATAACTATTAAACACTCAGAACTTAATATGGCTTTTGAATTTCTACATTTTTACCAAGTGGTGTCTATTTTAGGATTAGATCTTGAAGACGCTAACAGATTTAAGTTATTTTGGGTGCATCTCTGCTAATTTTGAACAATATTTTATTACGTTTATAATAGAAAACATTTATTCACAAAGACATTTTAATCCAAATTTAGAAGGGATTTTTGTCTAAGACAACCTCACTTCGATGAAATTGTAAAAAATGGTTATATTTATTGTAACTTTTTCCAATTTTTTTTCATTTTTCAGTAAGTCTTCGCACGGCCACTATTACAACTCTACCGTGCCATGGGTTGGCCACCCCTGATTTAGACTTTCCGTAAAGAAATTAATGGTTTTGCGAGATTTAATTTTAATTGCGCTTCAAGCTATTTATTTTTTTAAAAAATGTGTAAACAGTTTTGTATGGCTTCAGATGCTACAAACATCGAAAAAAAAAAGAAATGTATCTTGATTTCCAACCGATATCTTTGAAGATCATGACAAAAAAATTTGTATCAAGCTTTCCTCCAAAGTGTCTCTGGACAGTAATAATCTATATAACGTAATTTTGATCTTACTCGAAGTTTAACAGGAATCTTTATCGTGGAGGACTCTTGACAATATCATGAATTTTTAATGATTTAAAGCTTTTTTTGCAGAAAATAAATTGCCGTTCCGTTCGTGCCAACTTTATTACAGTATTATAATCTCACTAACATTTCGAAAAAAAATTTACAAACTGTTTGATATATCTCGGGATGTTATGCAATATTTGCGTAAGCATTCTAAACATTCGTCATTTTCTAAAGCATTGTAGGAATAATAGTTTACATAGAAGAACTTATCAATACACAGGATTTTAATTTAAAAAATATTCACAAAAGACTTTTATGGCCTGGGTGAGATTCTGTTCATGGTATAAATGAAAAATAATAATTTAAATACAAGTTAAGATATTAATGTACGACTTTTATAACATTAATAAAAACAATTAATTTGTAGATAAATAAAAGATAGCACTAAGTAAATCCAAACCTACAATCATGTACCTTTTTTCTCACTTCTTTGATCAACTTCCATAAGTTCATTAACGATCACAAAAAAAAACCCTTCTAACCTCCTTTATTTTCTATTGCTCTACATTAATAATCTACCTGGTCATCATTCCATCATCATTGCGAAAATAACAACAGCCAATGAATGATATGAAATATTAATTTCGCCGGCCCAGCACGTGTTGTAATTACAAAGCAGGAAAAAAAAAAAAGTTCCCCGTTTCTCTCTAAAGGTCCAGTTCCGCTTGAGAAAAGCGAATCGCGCATTGACTGGGGAGGTAAAAATGTAATTTTAGATGTAAAGGAAGTGATCCATACACCCTACAGGATGTTCACTAAAGATAAATTAAAGAACAACACGTAAAGAAGAGAGAGAGAAAAGAACCCAGGTCATCTAATTGGTCACATTTTTCCTGATACTCATTCCAGTGAAAGGGACATTCAGTGCTGTCGAGTCTATTTTCAAAATCGTTTGCTACCTGATCAGAATTTATCATTCCATTGTGTCTTGTTCTCAGAGTGTTCGATTAAATCTTAATCGTTCTTTTCCACAAACAGTGTTTCAGTGATGATATTGTGTTCTGGTGTTTGTATTTAAATAAGCCTTTTTCATTTATAAAGAGCGTCTTGACAGCCCATTGTAGTTATGCTTTTGATGATGCTAAAATATTCTAATAATAATGCTTCGATAAAATAGAATTAAACAGCTATGGGGCGTGATATCTATGAAACTTCACTTGTAACTTATGAAATAAAAAAATAAAAGATTTACCAAGAGAAGTTCTGCATGAAATAGATTAACTTAAGGTATTGATTTAAATAGTATTCAGTTAAAAGATACTTGGGAAAAAATATTGTTTTTTGAGCCACGGAATGCTGTGTTATGTTATTTGTCATATCCTAAAATTTTTGAAGAAATTCTAATTAAATATGGTAGAAATGCACATTTCTTTTAAGAGAAAACATCCTTATTACTGCTCATATTACCGTTCTTAAATTCTTTAATTCTAATTTTGGGCAGTAAGTGGGAAAATTAAAGCACAATTAAATTGCACTATATAGATAGAAGAAAAGTTTAAATTAAACAACAAAATTAAAATATGTAATGTAACAAAATTGTAACATTAGTGTCAATATTGACAAAGAGTGCTACTTTTCTTACATTAATAATAATAATTATAATATATTTATATATATATATAATTGGAACAAATATGTATTGATAAAAGTTGAAAAGAATACCAGATGCTAAATTCACGCAGAATTTTGCCCTTAATGTTATATTCTAAATTGGGCTTTTAAAATTAATACCTTAAGTGAAAAATTTTGTGTTTTTTTTATAATTAAAATATGATTTCTGTTAGATGGAGTGGCAACATCAAATTTATGTTATTGTGTGCTCGTGATCTTTGGAAATGAAACATTGTAATTGTAAATAAGAAAACTGAATCTTTTTTATTTAAAAAAGTAAAGTTGAAGACAACAGATTTCGATTTTGAAATCGAATTTCATTTTGTAAGTATTGAAACACTTATAATATCTTTTTTATCCCTATAAAATACTTCAAAATGCTTAACTGATTGTTTAAATTCGATCTATTCTCTGCAAATTTGACTATTCAAATTTCACATTTCAGGTTATTGTTCATTAATAAATAATCATTAAATACCATTAAATGTATGAAATAACATTTAAAGTAGAAATTAAATAGATAACATGTGTATATATAAAACATAAAATTATATTTGTTGAAGTAACTAAAGATTTTTTGGTATTAATTGGGCATTCAACTAAACAAATTTTTGATAAAATCCCTAGTGCAATATCTAGTTCAAAGTTAAACAGTGGATTGGTAGTTGAAGATGCCTGCTGAAGATAGTACGACGAAAAATTCTATTGAAAAGATCGGATAAACACAATTTTGTCCGCATCTTCACAAGATGTCTCAAAACATTTCATGATATTTTTAATAAACTAGTTATCGTCTTTCTCGCGAGGTCATTATCCGCTTTTCCACCTCTTGGTTTACTTGCACGATCGTCAACTCAAAACACTTAATTATGTTTCTAATTGTGAATGGAGACTCTTTTCAACTATTTGCACGATTTCATAGCACGTCATTTAGAATTATACAAGAGTATTTTCCTATTCTTCTTTATTTTATTATTATTTTTGAAGTTTTTTGGATCAATTTTATTTATAATTGTAAATGAGCTCTAGCGATATTTATCGCAAATAGTAGTTTTTATACAGAGTTATTAAAAATAACTCTGTATAAATATTTATGCTTTTTATACAGAGTTATTCCTATAGAATTCCCACAGGTAAAATTTCCTCAAACTTTACGTGTGAGCTTATGGTCATTAAAGGAGCTTTGGATAAGTTCCACAACAAGGTAATTGAAAATTCCAGTGGCATTTCACTGTTCTCAGACTCTAGATCTGCGCTCCAAGCGATCCAGAGGAGAAATTCTAAATTGACCCAGGATATAATTGCTCTTATTACTAGAGTAGTCGCAGCCCAAAGAACTTGCACCTTACAATGGATACTGCCCAAATAGACATCTTCAGCATCAGCAAGCTGATAACCTTGCCAGAGAGGCCCGAAATTTCCCTCAAATTTCCAATAGCCTTACACTTACTGATGCTGATGTAATAGCCAGACGGAAACTCACCTCCCATCCAGTTAAGAAGCATTTCATTCCAGATCTTAATTGTAACCGTGTTATTTCAACCACCATATCCAGACTACGTACAAGACACTTTGAAGTTGATGAAAATATCTCCTGATGGCCAAAGAGAAGTTGCACATGTCCTAACATTCACAGCTTTCCCCTAACCATACTTTTAACTCTCCTTCTACGTTGGCTAAACTCCGTAATGTAAACCTAAGCCCCACGGACCATCAACTGCTTTATTCGCCGAAGGTCGTCGACATAGCAGGGTCCGTTTTAGACGCCCTCGACGCCATTTGATTTCACTGCATGGATAAGCCTAGCACTGCTTGGACAAGCCTAGCACTGCATGGACAAGACAACAACAACATACAGAGTTATTCATAGTTCTCTCTAGGGTTTCGAAGCGTTGCAGTAAAAGAACTCTGAGACAAATGCAGTAAAAAAAAAACATTTGAGAGAATACAAAAACAATTTAAGGTATCCGACTACGTTCGGAACCGTGATTTTAAGAAAAGTGCATAAATGGATAATTTTCATAATATTTAGCGTCACTTAGATTAGACTACATGTATAAAATTGTTTTCATGACATTTTGACAAAAAAAAATTATTTAAATAAAACATTTCGGCAAAAAATTAACTTAGAATAATTTTTTAAAAAAATGTTCTCCTTTTGTGAAAAATGCTTCTATTATAATAATATTTTGCCTGTATATAGCTCAGACCTCTTTACAGAGGCTCAACTATGATTTTTGAAAAATTCACATTACTTTCAGAGTTACAACCAATTGAAATAATTATCGGCGTTTTTTTCTTAAAATTTCTCCCCTCTGTTGTCGTAAAACATGGATAAACCCCCTTCTAAGTTATATATTTCAAAAATTCTAGTTCAGCCTTTGTACAGAGGTCTGAGCTGAATACAGGCAAAATATTAATACAGTAGAAGCATTTTTTACAAAAGGAGAACATTTGGAAAAAAAATTATTCTAAGTTAATTTTTTGCAAAAATATTGTATTTAAATAATTTTTTTTGTCAAAATGTCCTTAAAACAATTGTATACATGTATTCTAATCTGAGTGACACTAAATATCATGAAAATTATCCATTTATGCACTTTTGCAAAATCACGGTTCCGAACGAAGTCGGATACCTTAAATTTCATTAGCAAAACTTACAAGAGAGTTCTCTGTGTAAAACCTAGGTTACACGGCATATATTAATGTAATAATCCAATTCCTGTAGCACTTTACTCAACATGGTATTATCTATGTTATTAAAAGTACGAGAGAGTTATCCTTTCACACAGTTCTGTTACAACACGCGGCAAAGGGATTACGAAAATTTGGTATTATGGAAACTGTGACGTCTCTCGCGTCTTTCTGATTAACATGACTCCTATGTTCTTTGACGGCCACGATTGATGGCAAAACTTTTCCAACCCAATACCAAGAAGAGAAACGGATCGAATATGTAAATGAGATATACTATAAAAGGATATCGTGATAAGCTTAGATAGAACGTGGCAAACCTAAAGATAGCATATAGAGCATAGCATAGCGTAGCAGGCTCAGAGGTTGTAGTGTGGAATCATTCTGATCAATAGCGTGACAAAGCTTAGTGTGAAATCTTGCGGACCAAGAATAAGCAGTCAAGAATTAGCTGCATTGCGGATCAAGAATCTTCATATATAAAGATATAGATTATATTCTCTAGGTCAAGGGACCAAAACTGGAAAAGGTAATATTAGATATAAGTAATTAGATAACAGGATTATTTAGGATAATTGAGATAGAGAATCCAATTGCGTGATCTGACTTAAATACGTGATTTAATTCGGGCTTGACTCTCACTTTAATAATTGTCAAAATTAGAATTTAAGTAATATAAGTTATTCTTAATAAAAGTTGTATTAAGAATTATGTCTCATCATTTTGATAATCCCACACCTCTAGCTTACGCGGAACCGGCAAGACATGGTCATCATAGGATGGCTATGTCTCAAAACGACCAAGTTTTCCGATAACACATACTGTAAATAACGTTGATAGTACCATGTTGAGTATAGTGTGCCATTAATCGGATGTTATGGCATTAACTCGCATTGATGTATGCCGTATATTACCAAGGTTTCACATATAAAAACCTTGTAAAGTATGTAAAAAAAACTTGCATTGTTTGTATTCCTTCAAATGTTCTTTTTTGCTGTATTTATCCCAATTTTTTTACTACAAAGCCTTAAACTCTGGAAGGAATTATGAATAAACCTGTACTAATGAAATTTCTTGTAATTCATACATTTTTATTAAATATTAATTTTTTACAAAATTTATTAATCGATTTCAAGTTACCCTATCTGCTGGTATAACAGTGTAGTTCATTTTATGACACACTTGAAAATAATTTCTATTTTTGATCGTTATATTTTCTCAAACTTCCCCCATCTATAGAATAGAAAATGTTCATCACAACCCAGTTTAGTCCGCCTTCTTTTTTGTCCTAAAACCAAAGCAATGATCGGCTAACCCGCAAAAAGCACTTTTATTGAATTATTGCATCTTTATCTGCATTTTTAATCATCTTGAATGTCAAACGTGTCCCTAAACTTTTCCACTCTTGCAAGCGAACTTGATGTTTATGATTTCATTTCTTCAACAAAATTAATCTAGGAAAATATCAAGGTCGAATGAGCTGCATAACTTATAGGTTAAGAACCTGAGGTTTTAAGTTTTAGGATTTTTTCTCCTTTTTTTATCGTGCATAGATTATAAATGTGCTATTGTATAACACGAGAGAAAAGTAGTTAGAACGTGATACATCATAAAATGTCTCCAAGCATAGGTGGACTCAGTTTTCCTAATAAGCAAAAATAACTCCATTGCTTATAGTTAAATGACCTCAAATTGCATAATTAACATTTCCATCTGTGAAGAAATGCTCTAATGTCAATTTATAATGTTTTTGTTTTGTTTAAAGTAAGTCGTGAATCTTTCGAAATAGAAAAATAGAATTTCAAGAAATCAGTTTTAAGTTGCAGACGATTTTGAACACTGAATTAATGCCGTTGCCATCGCATAGAACAGTGGTCGCCAAACTTTTTGACCTCACGGACCATTTAATACATAATTTAAATCCCGCGGACCACTAATAGGATTTTGTGAATGTTAAATATACAGTCGAACCTCTATATTGCGAATTTTTCTACATAGCGAATTTTTTCCTGGAACCAAGAACATTTCACGATTTTCTTCGTAAAATAACCTCCCAATAGCGAAGTGCATTTTTTATGTAACGAACTTTTTCCCTTGTGATTCAATTTTTTTTTCCCTAATTTTGAAGTATTTCTGGACATTTCGAGTTATTCTCTCTTTTAGAGCACTATATGGTGGTCATGAATCTTGAACTGGTTTTATTAGGTGCCTAACTCGCCGAGAACAATTGAATTCTGGCATTTCCTCCAAGAAGTGCAACCTTTACTCCCATTGTCCAATTCATTGCAAACAACTTCGATATACCCTTTCACCCTCAGTAGAGTCTCGAGTCCTTGAACTAGTCTCCGTTCATTTGTAGTACTGATCAGTTGTACTGCTAACATCGTTTCTTGTAGCTCGAATATGTCAAAACGTAAGTGTTTGAGCATCAAAGAAAAAAAATTAATTCTTCTGGACGTGGATGAAGGCGTCAAGAAACTTTTCTTGCAGTTTTTCTTTCTTTCTTTTTTTTTTAATAGATAAGATATATAAAATAAATATATATTAATTTACAAAAAGGTGTGAATAATTACTTTTTTTAATGTATAGTGTTTATGAATTTAAAATATTTTTTATGTGGTTTTTAAAGAAAATTAAAAGATGAACCTCTATGTAACGAGTTTTCCTTATAACGAACTTTGGGGGGGGGGGTTTAGCTACTTCGTTATAAAGAGGTCCGACTGTATTTATAAAAAAAATTGTGATCTAAGAATGCAATCAATGCATCTTAAAACAACTAACGTGATATGGGAGTATATTCCATATTTTTCTGGGAACCAACGAAATTTTCTCCCGGACCACCACTTTGGCGACCTCTGGCTTAGAATATATATGTATATGTTACCGTTAAAGTGTGAAATCCGTTATTTCATAGAATAACTAGGTATTTCATGAAATAACTTGACAAGTCAGTAATATAATATTATTGTATTCTATGATTTAACTAGGTATTCTATAGAAAAACGATTGTTTGATCGTTAAAGTATGAATACAGCACTCTTTGAACTGGTTCTAGCTGCTTTAAATTAGTTTTGAACCGCAATTCAAAGCATCATCACAGTAATTCTTGTTCTAATAAATAATGAAAAGTAAAATAAAGGCATTTCATAAAATTTAAATTAACTTTCTCTTACATTTTTGTTTGAAAAAGTTTACACACAATTTTTTTATGAAGCAATAGTTTTTCTTCCCAGCTGTAATTTTTGATAATGTTTAAACTTTACTATTTCTGTAAAATATTCTTTCTTTTTCTCTCTGTTTAATGTTTTCAATATGAGCAATAATAAATTATATCATCTGCTTTCCTTTGCTATTTATCAATTATTCATCCGCAAAAGGGATAAAATGTATTTTTAGGGAGATTTTAGCTATTAATGATCAATTAATTTATAAAATACCTTTGAAGTTGTTTATTTTTCACTTTAACGATCTATCCTTAGTTATTTCATAGAATAACTAGGTAAATTATGAAATGTTTCATCTATTATACACTTTAACTGACTTGTATAGTTATTTCTTGAAATACCAGGTTATTCTACAAAATAACTGAATTATACACTTTAACGGTAACATATGTAATAAATATCCATTAAAATTACAAGCATTTTTCCATTTGCAATAATCCTGTCATAAGGGAATCCACAAAAGAGTACACTGTAAATGTCATTAAATTAAAGTTTACCCCATTACTTATTACATAATTAAAACTTGTTAGACGTCAAACTGAATGGCTTAGTGTCATTCCAAATAAACATTATTTTAGTTTACATAAAGTAAATAAATAAATAAAAAGTATGAAAATGTGCAGACAAAAAGAAAAGGAAAAGAAATTACGATATTAATATAGTTTTAGAAGATAGTTATTGTTAATAATCGCTGACTAAAGTCTAGAATCAACTACAGTAAATCAATCATTTGTTATTAATCTCTATATATGATTTTAAAAAATTTAAATATTAATTTCAAATTTTAACATTACATACCGAGAGGGCCTCAAAATTCTCCATTGTTGGCTATGAGTCAAACATGTTAAATGTATAGTTAGCACCATTTTCTGCACAGAAAGAGAAAAATGTATTTCTTTTTGATAAATTTCTAGACTAATGATAAATCGAACTACAGAGGTTTTATTTAGTCAATAAAACAAGTAACTAACAAAGAACAACTTTTATTATCAGTCTGTTGTTTTTTTTTATTGCACGCGTGCTTATATAACCATTAGAGAATCTGACTCAGAAACATGATTCATTACAAAAAAATTAACATGTATTTTCATGTAATACATATCATCCACACGAATTTAGCTTTGATGGATGGGTTTGACTTTTCTTGAAAAAGATTTTGGATCCGCCTGTGTCTACAAGGAAATAGTATTGTTATAAAATCAAGCATTCGAGCATAGTTAATCCCTGTATAATTTATCTCTAGTAATAGATGTAAGTTTATGAAGAATCTAAGCAAGGAAATGGAAAAAACACATAATACGCTCTTTCCTTTCGTTTATATGTTTTGTAATTGAAAATGTGCATGTTTCATTCACTACTAAGAAAAATTACAATCTAATTCTTAAACTGATGATAAATTTTCAAAGTCTAATTTTAGTGTTTTGTACTTATTTTTACAGTAGTTTGGGGTTCAACGCTGTCTTTATAATTTAAAAGTTTATCAGAAAATTAAGCATCATTGGAACTGAATATGCAGCTTCTTGAACTTTTTAACACGCTTTTATTATCTTCTACTGTATATAACGGAATCTTCGAACTCGATTCTTACCCACTTTAAAAAGTCAGATTCATCCGAAACTTTGCACTCTTGTCAAGGACCGATGACAATACAATAATTTAATAATTTTGTTCCATGGTCCTGATCAGGATCATCGGGGCTAACGATTTCCATTTTAGAGACTAATAGATTAAGTTACAACTCTAAAGCGAAAACAGTCATGGTTAAACGCTCATATATTTTGCAAACCAGGTCGTATCGACGCACTGATAGGATGCCAATGGGTATTCCAGATTCTGAAAAAATAACGCATTTAAGATTAATTCATCAATAAATAAATCATAGTTTAAGAAACTAAAAAAAACACGCTTTTATTGTAGACCGAAAGAATAATGAAAAAAAAATTATAGTTTAAGAAAAACTAAAAAAAAACACGCTCTTATACTTAATCGAATTAGAAAGTAAAAAAATTCTTAATATAAGAAAAAAAAAAGGATTAACGAAAAAATTAATGCCATGTGGTAACAGCGTGTCGGGTGTGCTTTGTACTACATTTTTACACTAACTCTGCGTTTCGGAATAGAACTAGTAAGAAATTATAACAAAATCAATAACGTGTACCCCACGCTTTTACGACAATGACATTAATTTTCTCGTTAATCATTTTATTCCTATAATAAGAATTATTTTTTACTTTTTAATTCGATTAAGGTATCTGACTATTTTAGGAACCGTGATTTTGCAAAAGCGTATAAATGGATACTATTTATGATATTTAGTGTCACTTAGATTAGAAAATGTATATAAAATTGTTTTAAGAATAGTATTACAATAAAAAATTATTTCAGTACACTATTTTGACAAAAAAGGAACATAGAATGACCCATTTTCAAAATATTTTGTGAAAAATGCTTCTATTATAATAATATTTTGCCTGTATATAACTCAGACCTCTGCACAGAAGCTCAACTAGAATTTTTGAAATATGTAACTTAGAAGTGGGTTTATCTATGTTTAAAGACAACAGAGGGGAGAAATTTTAAGAAAAAAACGCCGATAATTATTTCAATGGGTTGTAACTCTGAAAATAATGTGAATTTTTCAAAAATCATAGTTGAACCTCTGTACAGAGGCCTGAGCTATATACAGGCAAAATATTATTATAATAGAAGCATTTTCCACAAAAGAACATTTTGAAAAAAGGTTATTCTAAGTTAATTTTTTGCCGAAATATTGTATTTAAATAAATTTTTTTGTCAAAATGTCCTTAAAACAATTTTATACGTATATTCTAATCTAAGTGACACTAAATATCATGAAAATTATCCATTTATGTGCTTTTTTTAAAATCATGGTTCCGAACGTAGTCGGATACCTTAAGTATAAATAGGTGTTTTTTGGTTTCTCTTGAAAACTATAATTTATTTTAGAAACGACATATCTTCTCCTTTTTATTCAAATAATTATTGTGTAAGGGTTTTCATACACAGACTTCTTAAATGAGGGACGAAGTATGTTTTAAGTGAGTAAGAGTTATATTTACGTCGCGTAATGTGAGCAGATTTAGAGTGCATCAGAACCTCTTCACGGCGGGTCTTCAGTTGTACCAAGACTTGAACCCGTGACAGGTCTTCCACGGGTTCTTGACCATAACCTTTACGTTACCGCGGCCACAGGGATACGTCGTGAAAAAACACACTAACACGTAGACTAAAGCCCCAATCTTATACATAGTGCTTTCTCTTTATGCTAAAAATTAAAAAATTATTTTTCTAGGGGGGAAGATTGAACTCCCAACCCTTCTTGTTTAAGCTACTGGTTGGTTGTATAGAGTAAGAAGAGCTTGTGTGATAACTGATAGAAGAACTGAAAATACTGATTAAAATATTTATTAACAATCAATTAAAAATAACATTTATTTTTCAAACTGTTTTTTTATATATATACATGTGAATATAATTAATCAAATACTGAAGATAAAATTAATTGGCATTAATATTTTTCAGCGTATTACAGAAAATATGCAACAGATAGATATATTAAGGCTGCACCATACCCTACAAATTTCTTAATTACCGAAAAAAAAATTTTGCATTTTCCTGTGGCCCATATTATTGAGTAGCTTGCTACCCAATTTCAGATCTGACGACAAATTAGTTTTTAAATTATATGAAGTTTTCTGGGCCATGGTTTTTGGTTTCGGTTTCCTTTTATAGCATTTTTTCACTCTTAAAATGAAGTAACTAAAAATATTTTTGAGCACCATCAACTTTTTTAGTGGAGAATGTTTATTGATTCTGATTAAATGTTTATTAGTAATTTTCATTTCTAAAACCATTATGCTTGATTATGTTTTGAGTTTTTTTAATCCTCATAATTAATTCGTTAAAATTGATTCCAAGGCCAATTTTTGCTTTAAAAATAGTTTATATAACTTAAAAATTTATCATTAATGTTTTCCTGTTGAGAAAATGCCATGACGAAAACATTATCAGGTTGATGTGGGAAACAATATTTCGAAAATATGGAATACTACTGAAAATGATGTATCTAAAAATCCTCCCTCTGCTGATATTGCAATTAGACTTCCGAATACAAGTATTCTGAATTCAAGTATTGCAGATAAAACTGAATATTTCCTTGATGTACCAAACTGTTCTAGTACTGTTCTATACTTTAGTTTTTTAAAGTCGTACAACAAGAGCTAAAACTTCCTAAACTGCCCAATTTAAAACTGAAAAAAATTAAATTTTATGAACAAACCTGGCTATTTTTAGTTTTAGTTAGTATCACTAATATTTTGTACGTAAATGTTTTGTGTTGAAAATTTTTGTCAAAATATTAGGTTAAGATTAAGCTTAATAAACTATCGTCGTAACAAATGCTATCAATATTATGCAAAAATATTTTTTGAATTAAAAAAGTTACTTTCAGTCATATTTAATTAAAATAGAGTTTTAATGTAGAACATACATTGGAAAATAACGTATTAAAAAATTAGATCTTTACGGGCATTATAAATTTTGTTTTATGCCTTTACAAACTTTAAATGCGTTTTATTTTTCTCAGACTTTCAATTTTGAAGGTGTAAGTGCTTTCTAATCCCTAAAGCTTTTTCTCTGTTCACCACAGAGCCTTGAAATTTTTGGTATACACTCCCAAACGTATTTTCTATAAAAGTTAGTATGGATTTAGGGCTGAGATTTCTAGTTTGTTTTTTTTTTAAATGCTCTTATAAGTTTCTATTTTAAAAAATTTCATGTTTTTTCTAAGTTTTTCTAGAAAAATAATTATTAAAAATCAACAAGGAAATAGATTTTTTAAATCCATACTAACTTTTTTTTCACAATAATCTAAGAAACATGAATAACTTAAAATGACTAAGAAATTTGAAAATGTGAGCATTTTATAAAAATTTAAGAAAATTTCAAAATTTCTTAATTTTTTAAAATTGTAAAACAATGGCTGGTCAAACTGACTTTTTACTCTTTCAGAATCAACTTAATAATATAATCTGAATATAAAATGTAAATTATTCTTACTGTTACTTTCACCAACAAAATATTTTGAAAAAGGGTATTGTGTACCCTTGAAATATATAATGGTTGCTTTAAATGCAGCAAACGAATCACAACTAATACCTAAACTCATGGTAAAACGAGCTTTTTTTAAAATTTTATTTACTTTATAGGAAGAAAAAGATAATTTCATTATTTTTCCTGTGGTTTAATCAATGTATGCTGTACTGATAAAATTAAAAATACATTCGAAACAAATTACACAAACAAATGTATTTTAAATTATAACTTATAAATTTAAAAACTTATTTAAGGTATCCGACTACGTTCGGAACCGTGATTTTAAAAAAGCGCATAAATGGATAATTTTTCATGATATTTAGTGTCACTTAGATTAGACTACATGTATAAAATTGTTTCAAGGACAGTTTGGCAAAAAAAATTATTTAAATACAATATTTCGGCAAAAAATTAACTTAGAATAACCTTTTTTCAAAATGTTCTCCTTTTGTGAAAATTGCTTCTATTGTAATAATATTTTGCCTGTATATAGCTCAGACCTCTGTACAGAGGCTCAACTATGATTTTTGAAAAATGCACATTATTTTCAGAGTTACAACCAATTGAAATAATTATTGGCGTTTTTTTAAAAAAAATTCTCCTCTCTGTTGTCGTAAAACTTGGATAAAACCACTTCTGAGTTATATATTTCAAAAATTCTTGTTGAGCCTCTGTACAGAGGTCTGAGATATATACAGGCAAAATATTATTATAATAGAATCATTTTTCACAAAAGGTATATATACATATACATATATACAGGCAAAATATTATTATAAAAGAAGCATTTTTCGCAAAAGGAGAATATTTTGAAAATGGGTCATTCTATGTTCATTTTTTGTCTAATTATTGTACTTAAATAATTTTTATTGTAATACTAATCTTAAAAAACTTTATATACATTTTTTAATCTTAGTGACATTAAATATCATAAATATTATCCATTAATACGCATTTGCAAAATCACGGTTCCGAACGTAGTCGGATACCTTAATACAGATATACATTTTTATATTTGTATAATTGATTACACACATTAAATAACACTTTTCAATTTGTACCATTTTACTACATTTGAAAATAGTACCTGTATAACATATATTACGTAGCTCACTTTCATTTTTATTTATCTCAAAGCATTTCTAGAAAGAATCCAAAGACTATTGACACTCGATAAATTACTTTTATTTTTAAAGGTGTTTTTTTTTTCTTCGTAATGTCAAAAAGGTTTTTATTCCAAGTTCCTCATTACATAAAAATATTTTTAAAGGTAAAAAAAATAACCAGCAAACACATCACAATATAGAAGCAAACAATAAAGCTTAATTAGTATCAATTTTTTTTGCTTCAAAATTCAAGCAATTTCCTCTCCATTTGCTCGAGAGAAAAGTCACAGTGAAAATGATCTCTGTATTCACAGATTACCCCAATAATTTCATGAAAGACGAAAAAAACTAACAATTTAAACTAAAATAATTGCTCTATAAATAGATTATCAGTTGATCTCGAAGTTCTGGATCGAGGTCGATTAAAACAGGTTTACATTTGGCGAATGAAGACATTGTCACGATCTTTGTGGAGCTAAGAATGGAAAGTTTTTTCTTCTGTTACATTTCTTCGGATTAATCTTTTCCCTCTTGATAACATAATTTTTATGGAAGTTACTAAAAGCACTAGTAGAAATAGCTATGATATTCAAAATTTGTTGTAGAAATATCAATCAGTATATTTTATGTAAGATAATTGTAATTTACGGGGAAAAGTATATAAGTATTGAATACAAATAATTGCCTTTTATTTTTCGTTTGACTCGATAGAAAATAGTTCTACAAAAGAAATATGAAGCGCAATACTTAATAAGCATACTCAGCGATCAAAAAGTAATATTCAAACGGTAGCCTAACGATCATGGTCACAAACTCGTAACTGGCGTTTTTTTTTTTTCTGTGGGGTCGGAACAAAGAGCCACTGAAAACCCATCATAGATGATGCTGACGCTCGTTGAATCTGTCGTAGATTAACCCTTTGAGCACCAGAATGTGCTTTCTAGTATCCCAAGAAATCCCAGATTTCTAGGGATTCTGACCTTGAAGTTACGACGAACATTTCAATTTCCCTTTTGATTCTAACTAAGACGCCCGTTCGTTAGTGTTTAGTTTCCCTTTCTGAAGTTTGTAAAGCTATTTTTGTTGTTTAAACTTAACTCAATGGCACGAAATCCCTTGAGGGACGAGGCCACTTTGCTCAACTCAGTATACACGACCTTGGGCCCTGAGGTGCATAGCAGATGTTCCGGTCAGGTGGTCAGTCTAACGCAAAAACCTCCAGTGTTAAGTTTCCTAGCTAACTTGACACTCATTTTATCGACCCATTCAAGGGATGAAAGACTGAGTCAACCTTGTCCAGCCCGGGATTTGAGCCTCAGACCTGTGGTGTGGAAGCGCGATGCACTAACCACTCAGCCACTGGGTTACATTTTTGTTGTTTATTTTTACTTTTTCTTGCCAATATGGCATCATTGTTGGATTTCAATGAAAGTAATACTGAATAAGAATATCTGCCGGAAACCGATGAATACGACAGTTACTCTGGTACAGATTTATCTATTTGTGATGAAGAAAATGAAGAAATGGAACAAAAAGGACAATACACTTATGTAACGCATGTGTAAAAGCTTTTTGCTTCAAGGAATTTTACAAAGATTTGTAATTTTAATTCTAATATTCCTATTTTTTTTTAAATTTGTAAACCAGACATTTTATAACTTGGCTTTTGGAATTATAAAGCAATCCCAATAAAAAAAATCGACCTTATAATGTTTCCTGTGCTGTTTACACTGGCTGTATATCTAAATAAGTCATGCATCCACATGAGGTTACAATAGGATTTGGCCCTTACATAGCATGCATCCACTAGGTACATGCTATGTAAGGGTAAGGGGTTAAAATAACCCGTTTGTGTGGAGGCTTATAGAGAGGGGTTGCCATTCAGGTGTCATCATCATTACTTGGCCGTGGCTCAAAATTAAGAGGTCCGTCGTCAATAACTTTCAAGTTGCTTCACTTTGAAGCGTAAATCAAAGAGAGAGAAAAAAACGAGTCTTACAGTAGTCACAGTTGATGTGTAACATCTGACATATTACCGTGGTAAATATGCAATATTAACTTTTTTCCTGAAAAAAATATGAATCTCTCACGCGGGTATGATTGGAAATAATTTTCTATCGAATAATTATATCTTTAATGAAAATTGTATTTAATTAACAAAAGGAGTAATGCAATATTTTATCAAAAATAATTATTCTTGTTCAATTTGGGGAAGAGCGGAGACAATAGACTTATGATAACTAAAATATGACACATATACTTGGGATTTCAAAGTATTTAAAAACCGTTGAAAAACATCGTCAATAACAGTACCACAGTTAGCAGTGGAAACATTCTAATTTGTGTTCATTTCGAGCTTGAGTTCATCATTCATAAAAGCTATGAGCGGCTCAGCTTTTGGCAAACTGAAGTTAAAGTTAAAATCACCACTCAAAATCAGGGGAAGTGAGTAATAATTTTTTTAAAAGAGCAAAACCACCTTCGTTATATGGTAAATGTACGAAATGCAGGAAATTTTTAAATTTTTTTTAACCGTTTGATTCGAAGAAATGTATACGACCACCGAAATCACTGTTTGTCCATTTTCAAATAAGCATTCTCCCTCACTTATGTCCCCCAATATCGTGACTAACGGATTTAGAGTCAAGCGCTTGAGTGCTTGATGGCTACTAGAGTTGGACCCCCATGCGAGGGTAGCGAAAAGACACAGCCACGCACTCTCATTAGTCAAATCAAGTAGCACGCGCTTATGTCACATCCTGTTACACACATCCGTCCCTTTTCACGAAATCATTCCCAACAAATATCCAGCAACCGAGAGGAAAGATGTTACACATCAATAAAATTTATAATGAAAATACAGTAGAGTCCCGAAAATTCGGTGCTCGATAACCCGGTAATCCGGAAAACGACCCCACCCTAGCAGGTCGAAAAAACTCGAAATCCAGAAATTATTGCTGTTGTCACAATTAAAGAAAAATGCATTAAAATGATGAAGAGAGAGACGTTAACGTTGAGGACACCATACTAACTCCTAAATTACTATATAGTGAAGGCTGTCGAAACCATCCTTCAGTATTTTGAATAAGGTGCGTCGGTAATGGACTTACTGTTCTTTCGTCGTCTTCGTGATGAAGCAGCAAAACGTTGAGCTCTGTACGGAAAGCAACAGAACATTACGCATTTCTGAAAAAAGAGTAGCCAGTTTTTGTGAAGTCGGCTGTTTAATTTTCATTATAGTAAACAGCGTTACGCCTTCATGAAAAGAATTTTCTGTTGTGAGCCTGATAAGATAAATTATTGGATACTATGCATTCATTAATATTCATTTCCATGTATGTAGATGTTCCATGCCTTCATAAAGTACGTACTTTCCCTTTGAGGGCATTTGGGCAGTTTATTTTGTGTTGTGTACTCAAGCAAACAATACATACAAGTGCAGTACAATATTTTGACTCGTACTTATTCTTTTTTATCCCATTCTTGAAAACTCGGCATTTTCACAAACTCGGTCTCCCTTCGGTCTACATTATGCCGACTTTTTGAAACACTACTGTTTTAATTATAACTAATTTGACTTTTATTTATCAATGCTGGAGAAATTCAAAAGTCCATGTGAGGCTGCTGAATAAAAGATTTTCAAAGAAGTGGCGGGTTTTTTCTTAAGTATCTGAGAATATATATATATATATATCTATCCATAATCTAATATTAGATTAGAAATTACTTACTATTATTTTATTCATATTTACTCTGGTGTTATTATAGTTATGCTATAATATGCAAGTCTTATTAATTTTTATTTCCATTCTTTTTATTCTTTTGTTAAGTGCTGCATTTCAGCCATTCTTTTGATTTAAACCTGTATTAGGATATAGAATCTGGCAATAAATTAATGTTTGCACTCAGATTTAGTGCGGGCTTTGCATTTGTAAGTGCAATTTTTAGGTAAGTTACCTCTATCTTGTAATGGATTTAGATATTCCTATCCATTATTTCCTATTGGTTTTTGCTCAGTGTTATTTACAAAAAAAGGGGGAAGGTTGGCTGGCCAAAAAACATGTTCAACCCCACTTTTATATAAATTATTTTTTATATAATAGCTGTCCTAAGTCAGTAATGTTCATAACACTGCAGCATCCATTTTAAATTTAAATTTATAAGCTCGATTACTCTTTTGTCCTTCATTGTGTGATTTTCCTGCTGTCTATGTGTTTGTCGAATGTTATTGTTTGGATGTTACCTCTTGTTTTTAGAGAACTGGCCCATATATATATATATCCTTTAAAATTAATGATTAGATGCAAAAACAAAGAGAAAAACAAAATATTACCAACGAAACTACCCAAACACTTAAAAAGCAATCTTATACTTTGTATATAATATTATTCTATGAAAGGCTAGCAATTAAGTTAAAGATAATTGATGCTTAATTAAAGAAGTTAAAAGAGAAAATCATTTTCATCCAAAGGCGAATTATTGTGTGTGTGTTTGCTTGCGAGGGGGGGGGGTCGACAGAAAAAATTACATACTTAAAATATTCTTACAAATTTATATTTATATTTTATCCAGTATCCATATAAAGTACATTGATCAACTTTCAATGAGAGAAAAAAATCAGGATATAACCAATAAAATAGTACATCTACTTGCATATTCTATATTTGTCCTGGAACGCTTCGGAAGGGACATGAACTATAAAGCAACACCAGGGTTATTGGCGAACGACCTAGTAAACTTTAAACCTCAGTCAAGTGACGAGGGTGACACCTGAACTGTCATTTCCTCTCGAAACTACCACACCATTTAAACGAAAGGACTTTGAGTTTCGATAGATGTAACGCGCATCAGCTGTACACGGGACATCTTCAGTGGCCAAATGACGCACTGGCCATGAGTTCGTGGCCATAACTACTAGGCAATCGCGGCCACTTGGAAGGAACATTTTGTTAAATTTTATATGTTTTTAAGACAAATTTCATTGCGAGTTGTTAAACGCGTCAGAACCTTATTTTATTTGAGAAAAACGTACATGTCAGTATTTCTTTGTTATCCAGCCGTAAGCATTATTCGTTTGTCTGTTTACATAAAATCATTTCTCAAAGAATTAAATTGCTAAAACCACCCCATAACCCAGTACGGGTTACGCCTTTCAGCAGTCAGTTTCCGGAAACACCGAAATCCATCTTTCCTTCCTTTCTCTTACCGCCTTTTTTTTTCATTTAAAATGATCTATTAAAAGCAAATAATAATAATAAAAAATTAAGAATCATACAGGCATACAAATTGTTAAGTTCGTCGGGTCGGTATGTCTTTCGCATTCCTTAGATTCACCTTTTCTCCTTTCGTGCCGGTGTCTTTTCAAATGTTAATATATTTCTTTGGATTCTCATACATATTCAAAGAGTCCGTTTTATTTAAAATTTACTTTCACGCTTTTTTTGCAATGGTTAAATTACGAGGTGATGAACTGTTACGTAATGAGCGTGATTTTATGAAATAATGTTTAAGAACTCATCTTTTGCATATTGTGGAGGAGAACCAGAAACTAAAAAATAAAATTTGCGTCTCAGATTTGTTTTTGATCATCGTGGTATAATGCAGAAATTAAATAGTGTAAGAATATCATAAATAATAAAGATTAAAAGATAATAAGAGAGTAAATAAATAAAATGAAATTCGTTTATTTTATAATACATTATAATCTTTAATGAACTGAGAACATTGTAATCCACCCTTAGTTTTATTGTGTTTTCTCAAAAATACTTTTTTTAAAAAAATTACAGTATTATATTACACATTTAAAAATTTGTTTCATCTTAACTTTAATTTGCCCTTGAATTCGACCTTGATACGTCCACGCATGCGTCGAATGAGAACTTTGGAAAAGTTAAAATAAATATATGGCAGAGAAATTTAGATGCTTATCACTTCTAAATCAAATTAAAAAGGAAATTGTTCCAATAAAAAATTAATAAATTAACTCAAATATAATTTTTTGATGTTTTACTTTACGATGTTCTTAAAATATATAAAATATAAACTGTCACATGATTAAGTATATCCGTTTCTCGAAGTTTCGCTATACGATGGAAAGAGAAATGTTTAATTTCAATACTTTATTTGAAAACTGAAAAAAAAAATATTGCCAAACGATTTTTTAAAATTTATTTTATTTTATTAAATTTATTTATTTATTGTGAAATTATTTTCGAAAAAAAAGGATAAAATATAAGGACCGACTTTAACTGTCCACATTTTGTAACTAACATAGTGTTAGTTTCAATAAAGTAAATGTATTTATCTTAAAGTATATGAAAATATTATGAATCATTTCCCATCTGAATTTCTTTATGTGGAATTTTTATTTAATTGCATTAAAAGTTTAAACTTTTTATTACTGTTCTAATTTTTTTTAAAAATTGCTACAGTGGATCTTTATTCACTAAAGTGAGTTGTTTATTAGAATAAATCTATTTATATAGTTTTTAAGTCTTCTCGCGCGTAGACAAAAAATTAAGCGAAGTCCTAAATTATAAGTTAATTTTCTACGCCTATCAAGATAAAGTCATTTAACTCTATTACAATGGCACAGACAGGTTAAAATAACTTTTATTGTATTAATTGATACTAAATAAAAAAAAGGGTTTTTTTTTTCATAGCGCGCGTGCAGGTGTTTATTTTTAAGTTCAGCATTGCTTTGTTTATAATATGCTTGTGTATTTTTTAAATTCTATCTTGTTTCTTCCTAATTTAATTTTTTTTCTAAATATTTACTCTCTACTTAAAGATACGCTGATTCACACGTACAAACAAGTGATATATTTTCATTTAATAATACAGTCGGACCTCTATTTCACGAAGTCGCTAAATCCCGAAAAAAGTTCGTCATAAGGAAAATTCGTTATATAGAAGTTCATCTTTCAATATACTTTATAAACCACTTGAAACAAACTTTAAATTAATAAACACTATACATTAAAAAGAGTAATTATCACACTTTTTTGTAAATTAATATCGATTTATTTTATTATCTTACCCCTCAAAAAAAAAAAAAAAAAGAACAACTGCAAGGAAAAGAAGAAAAAGAGTGTCGAGGTATACACTGTACTTTCAACTTTAAAAAAATAATTTTATGCTAAAACTCTTGAATTTTAAGCACATTTTCTAATTTTAAGCATACATTATTTTTAATCAGTAATTTTAAGCATACATCATTTTGTATTCAGTAATTTTAAGCATACATTATTTTGTATTCAGTAATTTTAAGCATATACTGGCACATGCTTCCTTAAATTTAATTACTGATAAAATCTGCTAATTTTATTTTAGTTCTTTGTTTGAAAAGTTACTGCAATTTTGCTGCTCGCGGTGGGTTAGGTATCTGGTAAAACTAATTCAAGGTCATTGATTACCATAAAATATGTTAAAGGAGAAAAAAATTTAAAAGCCCAGAAATACTTTTAAAAATAGGGAAAACAGAAAATTGAATCATTAGAGAAAAAATTCGTTATATAGAAAATGCACTTCGCTGTTGGGAGGTTACTTTACGAAGAAAATCGTGAAATGTTCTTGGTTCCAGAAAAGAGTTCTCTGTATAGAAAAATTCCCAATATAGGGACTCGTAATATACAGGTTCGACTGTTTTTCATTACACGTTACCATTAAAGTTTGAAAACCGTTAATCTGCGGATTACCTCGCTAATCTGTAGATTAACTTATTTGCTCCGTTAAAGGGCATAATCTCTCTCTCAAAAGTTTCCCGCATATTTTAACTGCTATTATTTTCACATTATCGGTTTCGTATGGTTAAAGTTCAAAAATTTGTTACTCTTCTTTCTTTTCTGTTAGGAATTTTGATTGACAACGTTGACTCATTCCAGAATAATTTATCCTCAACATTTAAAATCCGAATGGCAGAGACAGTAAATGTTTTGAATAGAAGACTACTTGAATTAATTTATAATACGACGACCAAATTCATTCCTTATTGTAATTACAAGTTAAATACACCCAACTCTTTTTTTACAGTCTTTTTTTTACACGATTTTGAAATAACATGGTACACGAATTCGACGGGGTTTTTTTTTACACGAATTCCAGAAAAAATTGCGGATTCGTGCCCTTCGGATAAGGACGATTTGATCGAATTGTTGACAGTTTATGATAATACAAAAGTCGATAATGACGACGGCGAAGGTGAAGTTCAGCTATTTACAGTTCACTGAATTCGCGAGTGCTTGAAATTTGCTATAGGTATGGAACCGCATGATCTTGATTAAAATTTCAATGTGATCCTAAGTTTTGTGTTGCAGGACATCAAAAATCATAAAAGCAACTTGAGAAAGGGGGAAAAAAACCAGCCGCTTATAACAGACTTGGCAATAACAACAAAAAATTCAACTGAGCTCGTTAATAAAGAAAGAAATTGTTCATTGATATCAAAACCGACTGTTGTGCTGGACATATCTGACGCATCTACTGGTAATAGTATTTTGATCCAGTCCGTAATGTCATCAAGTAGCGATGAAGGGGTTGTTAATAGTTTTATTCCTAATTTCAATTTGAATTATAGGCTAAATTTTCACTGTACACAAAATTTTAATCTTTTTTGTGATAAAAATGAATTGTTTTTGTTTTATAACTATGTAACATGGATTTTATTATTACCTTTTTGTACGGTTTCTTAGAAAAATATTTATAAATTTTTCTCAACTTATACAATTTTTTAAAATTGTAGAACATATCACCAAATTTAACATAGGTCGTATATATTTTTTCACACGATTTTTTTATGCAAGGTTTTCTATGAAACGTATCTACCGCGTAAAAAAAAAAAGAAAAACAGCTCGGTGTTTGATTCTTTGAATTATAGTTTTTCAATAGATTGATGATCTATTCTATATCAGGTAATTTGTTGTTTGCTTGATTGTATTAACGTGATTCTTTGCATATCGGGACGGGGGAAATAATTCTATGTCAATTTCCTCAATTGCAATAATATTTTGGACCGTTTGATTCTATGTATTGTAGTTTTTCATTTGATTGATGATTGATTCTATCAACTAATGTATTGATTGTTCGATTGCATCTACTTGATTATTCTTTAGATATCAAAAAATAAACTGCATTTAATTTAAGCTTACAGAAACATTGTTGTCAATCCACCAAAGATCATACTTTCGCTTTAACGAGTGCTTAGTAGGTAAGGTGCGGATTATTTTGGTAATTCGCATATTACTTAGGTAATTTGAGAAATGTGAAACAATTTTTCACACTTTAACGGATCCCCCAAGTTAATATGCAGATTAACTCAGTTTCATAAAAACAAAAAAGAATCTTAGATATAAATATGAATAATGGAAGTGTTTGAAGACTTAAAATATTTAAATCATTCTACATTGTTGAAATCCAAAGATTGACTGCCAAAATAATTGCTAGATATTGAAAATTGTGGGTGGGTATGTAACCTCCTAGTATCTCTTTAAAGTACCCGAACACGTTGAAATGATCAAATTCAGTCAAAACGCATTTTTTTTTATTGAACAGGGCTATCTTCTGGCTTTACAAAACATACTTTGTTTTGCTTCTACGTTACTTAGAGGGCAAGTTACAGTTCATTTTATAAAATTAGAAAACCGGAAGTGGGTCTACAATCTACCAGAAGTCGGCATTTAAATGGTTCAAAATCCGTCATTGCGAATCTGATAGCTCAAAATATTACTAACCTGTTTCTGTGAAACTTTTTGAGCATAATATTTATATTATTTTCTAGAGAATGTACTAAAATATTTTTTATTGTGTGAATATTTTTTGAGTTATGGCAAGCTATTTAAATAATGGTTTCATAGAGAATATGTCACATTTCTTATAATATTTACTCGATCAGCTCTAAAAATTTGTAAAGTTTAATAAAACATTAACATTTTCTTTACATTCTCCACATCAGGGGTGGGCATTAAGTCGATCGCAGTTGAAGAAGATTAGCAGTTAGTAATTATATACCGAACTATTCAAGATTGGCTGACAGTATGTAGATTAAGTCTTACTGACTATAACTAAGAGAACTAACTTTAGATGAAAATGTTTTATTTTTTAATATACTTTGAATTGTTTGATAATAAATGTATCATTTGATATTATTATATTTGTGGCCCTTATTATTATGTTTGTATCTTCAGTTTTGCTTTAAACGCGGTTATAAAAATGTGCATTTGTTTGTTTTAGTTATGTAGTTAAGTACATATTCCGTATTTATTATTATATGAAATATCGTAGACTTTTTTTTATCTTACCCTTTCTACACCATTGGGTGGACCGCAACACCTTGAAAAAATTAGAAGTAGCCCGTACCCTGGAGAAGTCTGTCCACCCCTGCTCAAGATAAATGCATTTAATTGGTTTTAATAATACTTTTACTTATATAAGTTTATTATTTTTTTCTCTGATTGCTATGAAATTTTTCAAAAATATTGCTAAAATTTTACATATATTTGTGATTTTTTTTGTAAAATTTAGATAATTTTTTTCTGTATATTTGTAGCTTAATTTCTAGTATTTATTGATATTGATCCGCAAAAAAGCATTTATCATGTTTTAGTATGCTATTTCTTTTGAAAAAAAGTACTCCGAATATGTTCGGATACCTTAATACATCATTTTTATTTAAGGTATCCGACTACGCGTTTGGAACCGTGATTTTGTGTGTGTGTGTGCAAAAGAGTATAAATGGATAGTATTTATGATATTTAGAGTCACTTAATTGTTTTAAGAATATTATTACAATAAAAAATTATTTTAAGTAAAATATTTTGACAAAAAATTAACATAGAATGACCAATTTTCAAAACATTTTCCTTTCATGAAAAATGCTTCTATTATAATAATATTTTGCCTGTATATAGCTCAGACCTCTGTACAGAGGCTCAACTAGAATTTTTAAACATATAACATAGAAGTGGATTTATCCATATTTTACTACAACAGAGGAGAGAAATTTTAAGAAAAAAACGCCGATAATTATTTCAGTTGGTGATAACTCTGAAAATAATGTGAATTTTTCGAAAATCTTAGTTCAGACTCTCTCGAGAAGTTTTTACATTATGTAAGCACACACACACACAAAATATTATTATTATAGAAGCATTTTTTATAAAAAGTAAAACATTTTGAAAAAATGTTATTCTGTTTTTTTTTTTGCCAAAATATTGTAATTAAATAATTTTTTTGTCATATTGTCCTTAAAACAATTTTATACATGTATTCTAATCTAAGTGACACTAAATATCATGAAAACTATACATTTATGCTCTTTTTTAAAATCATGGCTCCGAACGTAGTCGGATACCTTAAGTTATTTTAAAGGTTATATTTACTGTATGTTTACTGAACAGTTTTTATTGTAGTTATTATATAAATATTTTTAGGAATATTTCAGATGTTTAAATCTCTCGCACATTATTTAAACCCACATAATTCACATTAAGGTAAATTTCTTTTCCTTGAGCTAAAATAAAGTGCATGTAAACTATTCAACTTTTAATTTTCTTAGTTTTAAATTCTTCCTATATTTAAACTAATACAGGAACTGTTATTTAATTTAAATCGGAAATAGCAGGAAAAGTTAGCGGAGAACTGTGATTGATGAGAAGGAAATCGAATTTAATTGACTAGCATTCGAAGGGAATGCATGTAAATAGTTGTAGTCAATTTTATTTCATTTTAGAGTTTATGTTGATCGATTGATTGGGAAAATTTGTCAAAATACAAAAAGTGTGAAAATGAATTTCCGATTTGGTTATGAAATTCTTAAACCTTTATTTAATTTCTTTTTTATTAATGAAAACTGTGGCTTTTAGTTAAAAATATCTTTGTTTTCTTTTATTTTACGTATTTACTTTTGGTTACCAAGAGTTTCCTTGCTAAAGAAATAGTTTTGAAATTTAAATTTAAATATTTTTATGTATGATGTTTGGATCACTACAATTAAATCTTTAAAATTGAAGAACGATTAGTATTTTCTATATATATAGAAGAAAACAGAGAGAGAGAGAGATCACGAGATCTCCAAAACTGTTAGACCTACAGACTTGAAATTTAGCAGGCATGTTTCTTTTGTTCATTTGGAATCCATTAAAAACAAGTTTTGTGGAAATGGACTCCCTAGAACGGTACAGGCGGGTTTTCCTGAGTCATGGAAAAAAATTTCCCATCCGTGGGGCAGTAAGAACTACGGGCTTCAAATTTGTCCAGCATGTTTATTTCGTTGAGTAGAGATCTGCTAAGAACGGGTTCTGCTTGAACTTTTTTATAACAACAGACTTGAAATTTAACAAGCATGTTTCTTTTTGGATTAGAGATTAAAGATCTGTTAAGAATGGGTTTTGCAAAAATTATTCTTCACGGTGACATAAAATGTAGTGTTTATTTTTTAGATAATATTTATGTATTAATTGATAGATGAAGCCGGGAAATACCAGGTTATTCAACTTTATTTATTTATTTTACTACACTATTTTATTTTAGAATTCGATATTTCCTTGAATTTAAGTTTAAAATTTGCGTTACAGTATTTAAAATATTAATTCTTAACATTATTTAAAGTATTAATTAAATTTTGACCTTATTATTATTATTTTTTTTTATTCTTCTACCTCGTTTGTTTATTTTTTTTCAATTCACTCGTGTGAACAACGAGTGTTCCTTCAAGTAACATATATAAATAACTTCCTTTATTTTTATTATATAAATCTAACAATATTATAT
>BMAV01007335.1:147628-197595 GCA_019973955.1 Trichonephila inaurata madagascariensis
AATGTGTATTTTATTTTTTATTGTGTCAGAATGTATTTTGTATGTTTACTTTCAGTAAATTAATAATTTTTTTAAATAGTCTTTTGTTTTAGACTTTTCAATGTGTTTGCGCCCCCCCCCCCTCTTAAAGTTATCACCCTCCTAGGGGGGGCGTGTCCCACAGTTTGAGAAACACTGGCGTAAAACATACATTTTGTTACCTCTTACAGAATACAATCATATACTGGGTTAAAAGTAGTCAATGTCTTACTAAAAACTATTTTTCAAAGGATGACCTTTTAACAGACATCTTATTTAAAATATTTGATTATTTACAATTAATTGTAAAAATTAAAGTTACAAGCCCTTTATATTTGATTCTTGAATAAAAGTTGCAAGAAATATTTTGTGGTGTTTATGTGTGTGTTTAAAGATATGTATTTTTATATATATATAAATAAAAAAAATATTGGTAACTTACAGAACATGTTTCATGTTTCTATAGAAATGAAACATTTTTAAAGTATTTATGGACAATAAAAAAAACCCGATTTTTTCCTATTTAAGTAAATTTGTTTTTAAAACCACGTGAAAATAAACATTTGTTTTGGAAAAATAATTTACCATGTGGTGCGTGTGCCATAGTATTACTGCATCTTTAAGTCCTAACTTTAATTTGTAAATTTTAATTTTACGTGTACATATCTTACAAACCCTATGTAATGTCGATAGTATTTTAATGTTTATCTAAAAAAATCGGTTTTATTTTTCGGAATTTTAAAAATTGTGAAAAATGTGGGGTTTTCTTAAACTATCCCATACTAAATACTCAGTTCTTTATCTAAATAAAATCATGTTAAGTACAGATTTTTTTTTAAATAAGACCATGAAAAATAAATTTAGGTTTTATTTTAAAAAATTCTTTAAGAAAATAACGTTATCTCTACGTTTGCTTGTCCTGAAGCTATTCAAATTGATGTGTTTTCCTACTTAAGCCCTCATTAAAAATTAAATTATCTGTTATTTTAATGCTTCCATTTAAAAAAAAATTAGTAATTGATATTAATTACGTTTAAACAATAGGTATTATTTTGTAACATATCAAAGATATTTAAATAAATTATTATACATATTGACGGTCATTGTGAAGTAACTGTAAATGAAATGGGGGGTATTCGCCCTCTTGTTGCATCGAAACGATCACCCAATTAGAAAAAAATACAAGAAAAAATAACAATAAATCAATCAATGAAAAGTAGCTATTTTTTTGTATTCAAACGTTTCCGATTTATTGAAAAATATGTAATTTCTGAAAACTTTTAATTCATTTTGGGACATACTGTGATACAAATATTTTATAAATGCCTATAGTGTGTTACACATAAGTGTAACACATTATAGGCATTGGGCATTATAGGCATATCATAAGTGTTGTGAAAAATACAGTTAAGTTCCTAAAACTCGACATTCGATAATCTGGCAGTCTGGATAATTCTGCCACATTCTTGCAAGTAAAATAAATTACAGTTTTAAAAAAAAAAGCTAAATAACACGCTTTTATAGTGAATTGAACTAAAAAGTAAAATAATAATTCTTAATATAAGAATAAAATGAATAACGAGAAAACTAATGTCATTGTGGTAACAGCATGGAGTGCTCTATATTAATTGTTATAATTTCTTACTAGTTCTATTCCGAAATGCTGAGTTAGTGTAAAAATGTAGTACAAAGTCCACCCCACGCTTTAACCACAATGACATTAATTTTCTCGTTATTCACATTTTATTCTTATATTAAGAATACATAAAGAACACTTTTTTGTTTGTTTTATTTGTATTAATAACTAGTGTTTTCATTTTTAGGGTTTCTCCTTTTCAGGGTAGGGTCTTTTAGTCGCCATATCTGGAATTAGTCGCCAAATTTGGAAACGGAGTATGAAATTAGGCGCCAAATTCGGAAATGGTATATGCAATTAGTCGCCAAATCTGGAAACGATATAATGAATTAGCCGCCAATTCTCGAAATCCTTAAAATCGTGGTATTTTTTTTATTTTAACGATTTTGATTAGGACAATGGAACAAAATTTTTAAATTATTGTATTGTCATTAGTCCTCGAATTAATCTGTGACCTTTAAAGTGGGTAAAAATCGAGTCCAAAGATTCCAATACATACAAGTGAAACTTATAATAGCGTGTTGAAAACACCAAATTGTTGCAGCTTGTTATTATTGCACAGTTTACGAAAAAATGCCAGAACATATGATAAAGACGTTAACATTGAGGACATCGCACGAACTCCTAATATATCACATAGTGAGGGAGTAAAGGCTGTTGAGACCACCCTTCAATATTTTGAACAAGGTGCGGTGGAATCGTTCTTTCGTGATGAAACAACAAAACGTAGAGAGGAGTATAGAAGGCAACAAGACATTAAGCCTTTTTTAAAAAAATATAGCCAGTTTTTGCAAAGTCGGCTACTTAATTTTCATCATAAATAGCTTTATATCTTTATAAAGTATTTTTTTGAAGTGCGTCTGAGATCAGGTAAATTACTGTATACTATGTATTCATTTATTTTCATTTTCATGTTGTAAATGTGTTCTACGCTTTCATAAAGTATGTACTTTTCCTCTTCAGGTAAACAATACATACAAATGCAATACAATATTTACTGAGGAAATATTCATACTCATTCTTTTTTCTCGATAACCCGGCATTTTACCAAACTCGGCCGCATAGACTTAGAGATTTCGGGACTCTACTGCCCCACCATAATATTTTAACTTAATTCAAAAAAATCTTCCTTAGTCAGTGAATATAATCTCGCAAAAAGGAAAGATTGTTTAAAAAAACTTTTTTTCTATGATGAAATATACGGTTATGTCTTTCTTAAGATTTCTGAAAACACGTTCAAATTTTCTTTAATTTTTAAGTTATTATTTTATCTTTTTTGATTGATTAAACCCCATGTTCAAATTCCAATATAACTGGAAAGTACAAACTAAGTAAAAATGTATGACATTGTGTCTACAATGAATCTACTCGAAAAACTCTTACCTAAATTAAAACAAATGTAAGTTATTTATTAATTGCTTATATTTGTCGTGGAAAATGAACAATCAAAAAATACAAACTTACATCTTTTATTTCCAAAGACAATAAATACATACCTTCGCTATTGGGGCCACACAGGGGGGAAAAGACAAATACACAAAAGTTCAAAGAGAACGAAAACACAAGCGACATTTAAATCACTTTGTCAGACAAACAATTACTCTCAAGGATCGGAACTGATAGACAATGGTTGCGAGAAATGAGTTTGAACCAGCAGGAATACATTAAAAGAATAAATCTAAATGTACCGGAAATTACTGCTTTTACAATGAAGCCAAATTTCGATTTGTCCTTAATCCAACTTGTTCGTCTAAAGCCACGTTTTGTGTGCTTTTTAGTCGAACAATAGTTAATTTCATCAAATCGTTTGTCCGAAAGCATGTCTTACGAGTCCAAGGATTCGAAATTGTTTGTTTTTCAATAAATAAATGTTAAAATGCAAAACTTTCCTTGAACGATTATTTTAAGAGAGGAAAGATGGTTCTCACTATTATTAAGATTAAATTACTCCAAATTGATAGCCGATTTAAAAAAATTGCTACAAACTAGTTGTTTGTAACGCAATTCTGAGGTTTAAGGTTAAGATATTGAGCAGGTGTGTGTGTGTGACAGAGATAAAAGGAATTCCCTTGCAGATTTGTCATATACCTACTAAACTAAACTCAGTAACGTAACAGCTCATAAGGGCCACTGCCTACAATGCCGAACTCAGTTTACGAGGCCTTGGGTGCATTAGCTGATGTTCTGGTCAGTTGGCCAGTCTGACGCGTTTGTTATATAACTACTGACTTGAAATTTGGCACGCATGTTTCATGTTTTGAGAAGATATCTACTAAAAACAGTTTTGCGAAAAAGCACTCCAAGAGGGGGGGTTACGGGGAAATAAACGATAAGTATACTTCCGTCTTAAAAGAGTTTAACTCCAGTTTTTTTAATTCTACAGGTGGATGCTATAAAAAGGAATTCAATACAGTCAGAGGCTTAATACTAAGATTTAGATATCAATAGTTTAAAAACAATACATAGTCTTGCAACTTCAGAAAACTCCCAGCGAAGCTAGTGTATAAAGGCTCGTACCATATTTACAGCGAAAATCAAATGAAAATTTTGAATATTTACTATCCATTATGTATTGAATATATACATATTTAAAGTATTTTATGCATCTTCATAAGTGCAAAAAACAATTAGAAATGACTTATAGAGTAGTTATGAGTGCTGTAGCAACGACTTCTTTTGCGATTCTTCGCAACTAGCAACGAGCAGGAGTAAAACTCTTAATAATAACTACGATAAGTAATTAATTCCCTTCCGGCTTAGTTGCTAATGAAGCATGCTTCAAATTGGTGGACCATCTTATCTAGATTGCTGATTACGTCATTAGAAAGCGTTCCAAGTGTCACTCAATACAACTGGAGATATATATATCAATTTATAATAAAGGTTGGTAAGAAGTCCCTCAACAAAACGACTTTCCTCTCTAGAAGGGACATGTGCGACATCTTCCTCTCCCGTGCATCGCAACTACGAGATTTCACACGAGGCAACTTTGTACTGGTCAACTCATTTTTTCTTTCACCGCTCCTCCAGTGGGAAGAGGGGAGAGAATTTCTTTCACACATGGATACAAAGTTGACTGAAAAGAGAGCATCGGATTCATCGGTACAATGATTAAGTCTGAAAAAGCTATAAAAAGCTTTCTCCATTTTCAATACACAAGTAACCGTATGTGAAGGGTGTAGCTTCCACTAAATTTCTTTTAGTTGAGTCAACTAGTGGGGATGGCATGATTTTCGTGAGCTTGAGAGTTTGTCGCAACGGACCGCGCGAGTTGACCACGTGTGAAGGAACTTAGACAATCTCTATTCAAAACTAGCTCTCGTCTGCCTGCTCCTTCTGTCATGTGCGGCACAAGTTGACTCGTATAAAATAACAATAAAAGACAACAATAAAGTTTATTTACACAACTGCAACAACTTGTACATTGAAAATAAAACGGTAGCCTGTGGCATATGAGAAATTTAAAGTATTTCTAAATAAGGAGGGACAATAACATCCATACGTTCCTCTCAGTAAATATAAACGTCGCACTGTTCGGCTACACGAGGGCTTTTGGCGACGGACTTCGTAATTTTGAATCATGGTTAAGTGACGAGGATGACACCTGAGCTGGCACTTCCCCCCCTTCTAACTATCACACCACACCAACGGAAGGACGTTTGACCTCTGGACAGATTTAAAGTGCATCGCCCCCCTACACGGTGGGTCTTAGGGCGGCATTGGCTTGAACTCATGACACTCCGGCCACGAGTCCTTTACCTTGACCACTAGGCTACCGCTGCCATACGTTTATGCCAGTAGTTAAATTCCGAAAGATGCCAACTCTCCGGGTGTTTATGAACTCGTTGGAGAAAAACAAGAACCTGAAAATAGAAGAAAACAATAAAGAGCAAGTATACCAAACTGTAACACAATGAAACAAGACATGGAATTAATTTTTTTTTAAATTATCATATTTTTTCAAGGTTAACAAATAATATTTCTTGAGGAAAAATGTAACATTGTTCCTAGTTTATTTTTATTAATGGCAAGAAGATATACTTATCTCTTCAAAATTGTTTGTATTCGTAATTGAAATAGTGCAGCGTGAAAATAAATATTATGATTTTCATGGGAAAAAAAATTTTTTTTTTCACTTTCAAAATAGTAATAATTTATCAACATATTAAACTGTTCGTGAATATAAACTGATATAATTTTTAAAGTATTTTTTTTCAATCTCTGATAACATAACCGTAAGCAATTACTCGTCAAAAATAAACTATTATTGGAATCTTCTTATAACACATTGCTCAGCAATAAATGCTTTCCTTTTGTCGAAATCGTTAAAAAAAAAAAGAATCTTAAATATAATTACTGCATTAAAAATGATTTCTTTCTATATTCGGTTAGAATTTTTCCACTTCGCTGCCTCACACACTTATAGCTTTGTATATATCTCAATAATTCAGGTCAACACAGAACTAAAATATTTAAAGGTTTTCCGCAAAGATGCTCAGTCAAATTATTTAAACTTGGTTGAGTGTTGTTTTTTTCAATAATAAAAAGAATCATAGCAACTGTTATTTATATGAGCTATATAATTTACTTGATATCACAATTAAGTTGTAATTCAGCAAAACTCCAGTTGAATATTCTTTTAAATTTCATGTGGAATGTTTATTTATTTATGTTTTATTAAACTTTCATAAATCAAATTTAAAATTATTATTTTCTTTAAATAACTAAGAGCTCATTTCTTTGAATCAATGTAACCTATCTTCAATGTGATACGCATGGCTGATTTTTGAAATATGTCTTATTTATTTGTTGAAGAAACAATTGAGAGTGACTTTTCCAATTTCAATTCATAGCTCTGATTGTTGATTAATTGTACTTGAATTGAAATTTCCAAAAGGAAAAGGAAGGAAGAAAGAAAAAAAGTGTCATTTTTTTCCCTTAAGCAAATAATTTTCAGTTAATATATGTATAAGTTTTCTCGAAAGGATTATAATTATTATTAAAAAAATAGTACTGCTTGTCCTCTGTTTATATATAATCCCAGTCTTTTTTGTGACTGTGCTACCCTAGTGGTCATGATCATGAATTCGTGGCCGATGTTGTCAGGTTGCTAGTTCGAATCTGGTTGCCACTGAAGATTCATCGTGTAAAGGGGTTGATTAATGTTAAATCTGAGGAAACTTAAAATCCCCGCGTTGGCTAGGTGGCATATCAGAGCGGAGGTAACGTCCTCATTATTTGAACGCAGTTCAAAATTATGAGGTCTATCTCCAGCAGCCAAGGTGTAACTTCAAATTGCGACGTTAATAAACACTTAATCATTCACTAATCCTACTTGTAGACTCTCTATTTTAAATGTAGTACAAATCTCCATACACACATTGTGACGAGCTCACGCGTCTTTTCTGTAACATAACCTCTGGGTTCTTTGACGGCCAAGATTAATGGCAAATCTTTTCCAACCCAAATCCAAGAAGTCAAATGCAAGTGTAGATGCAAATAAGATAGCTTTTAAAAGAACAGAAGTTTTAGTAAGCGGGATGGCAATTTAGAGAAAGTTCTGTTTGGAAAAGATAGAAGTGTAATTTGACGGCCTACCAAAGAATCACGGATTTCTAGCCATTACTACAAGGTGCATACTATTGCACGTGCGCCGATCTGTCTCTCTGAAAGTAATTAAACCGTTGCGTAATTCAAGGTAGGACAGATTATTTGATATCTGAATTCGTAATATTATTAGAATTGAAAGTAGGCGGATAATATAATTATTTAGATAAGTGATCCAAGTTGCGCGATTCGTTTTAGCTACAGCTACGTGTTTTGGTTTATTCTCACTTAATATAAGTTTGTTCAATATATTAGAAATTTAAGTTAAACTCTTAATAAAGTCATATTAAGAATTCTAAAATGTCGATTCATTTCGAGAACCCCACACCTCTAATTCACGCTGAAAACCCAAGATATGGTCGCCAAAGATCGACCATATCACAACATATGTAATATTCTTAAATGAAATATTTGTTTCTGGGGTATTAAAATTAATAATTATTCTTTTAAATGATTCCTTAAAAATTTTTTTGATTTTTTGATTTCTAAAAGATAATAATTAAATAATTACAGGATGTTTGGAATTTCAAATCATATGCAGGGAATTCAAATACATAAACAATGGCAAAAAATTTTAATAATTAAAAATATTATGAATTTGTGTATAAAATTGTAAGTAAATTCCCGGATAAAATTAACCTGCTGTTTAAACGATGTCCAAAAATATCAGTGTGTGGTAATTTTTTAAATTCATTTAATTCTATAAGTAAGATAAAAACTGTTTTGTTGCCATATTTGAAGAACAAATTTTACGACATTTTTAAAAAGTATATATTTTTTAAAAAAAAAAAAATATCGTTTGCTCAGATAAATAATTGTTTTTTTTCAGTTAATTGTTTCAAATACCGGCTGGGGCGTGGTTGGTTTGTCGCTGGTTTTCTGCCCACAAGGTTGCAGGTTCAAACCCGGCCCAAGTCGGTAGATTTTCATGATGCAGAAAATCGACAGTGGCCATATCGTATGATTATACGGCATGTAAAAAATTGCTAGAGTGCCTGTTTGGCTTGGATGCTCTCGGCAAAATTAAATCTTAGTACAGGTTCGCATCGCAAAACTCAAGTGCCCCCTCTGGGGGGAACCAAACGCAAATTACCGCGGTGATTGGTATCCGCCTATATGGTGCCGCACTAAAAAGAGGTACCAGCTTCCGGAAAATGTACTAGTTCTCTTCAACGGAAAAACTCCAATCCGCAACCCATTAGAAATAAAAAAAAAGTTTCAAATAAGGTAACACAACTGTAACTATTGTGAAATTCTAATTCTGAAGAATGTCAGCAAATTACTAATATAATAAATTAATGTTTCTGAACTGAAAAAATTGTTACGCAAAAACGTCCTGATTTCTGTAGCTATTTCTCTATATCCACTTCTTAACCATGCTTTTTAAAACTGAAAACAAAAAAAATAAAAACTTCCCTAGGAGAATGAGAACTTTCGAACCATTAAGAAAACATTAAAAAATGATGTTCATTCTTTAGGAAGATTGAACAATTCGATCTAAACAGATTATTCACGATGAAAAAAAAGAGAGAAAACACACATTAATTCTTACTAATCGTATTAACGACAACGTATGCAGATCTCGAAGCGATATTCATTCAAGAGGTGTGGCCTACAATTAAATGGGTCAATCACCCTGTTAATATCACAGATGAAATAATGAAAGTGGGAAAGTTAATTGGTGTGGGAAATACGCTGTAGAGATCGGTAATAGCTTTATTGTTGGAGAGCCCTACTTGTGTTGTACGAAATTGAACATGAAAGAGACAAAGACATATAATGGAATCAGCGGATATTTTTTGTATAGTTTGTGTAATATACATCCTTGGAGTTATAAGGAAAAAGAAAGGCGTCAGTTGGTCCTTGGCCTTTTTCGACCTTTTTTAATAGAAGTAGGGTGGGAAGTTCAAGACTGACAATTCGTTTACGAATCCTACAATCATTTGCTAAGGAATCTATCACAATGTATTGTTGAGCAAATTAATCAGTTTGTGCAAAGAAATGTAAGTCTCTTATTGTAGAACGAGGTGGTATTTCGTAGAATGGCATCTTATAGTGTATCAAGTTGAATGGGGAATAATTACGGGCGATATAAATGAATTTAGAAAGTAATTATGAAATTTAATTATAATTAGGGAATTTTTATCGTTGATTAAAAATAGAGGAGTATAATAGTTTGGAAGAATTGAATGAAAACATCGTGAAGTGGATTTCAAGGTGAACAGTTATTTACATACCAGTATTACTTGTATCAAGAGTCAAAAATATTTTTATGTATTTTTAATCAATTGCTGTTAATGCATTTTTAATCAATTGCTGTTAATGCATTTTTAATCAATTATATGGCTTAACATTATTATAATGACTGTAAATTTTTATATACAAGGTTAATTTTTTTACAAAGAAATTTACAAGGCTGAAGCTGTAGTTATTGTTCATATTTTAATATCAAATTTTCTAAGGCCACTTCTTATAGAATTAATTTCTTTTATTATTTCTCAAAGGCATGCGGAAGTAAAATTCGGTATTGGATATGATAAAAAATTTCCCCTTTTTTTTTAATTATATCTTTGTTTACCTCTTTTCTGTAAAAAGTTTATATCTTTAAGATGTTGTTTGGAATTACTATGAGAAAAATATATTTCTTTTTTAATATAAACTCACTAAAATCTTTCATTTATTTTGTCTCAAATAATGAAAATTATTTAAAAAAATTAAAGCTGTGAAAATATTTTTAAAAATTACTGGTAAATAAATAGCAAATCTTTCAACATAAAAATTGAGCATTATTGATTAAGATACTAATATTTGAATAGCTGGTTCATTAAAATCAATTTATTTAGAGGAAAAATTGGTGACATCACAGCCTTTTATAAAAATATTCACTCCCATGAGAACAAAAACATTTCACGTCTCCATCAGGATTCGAATTTACATTAAGTTAAAGAAATGTCATTCCCATACACACACACAAAAGACTGGAAACAATAAACGAAGAATATTCATTCATACCAGTTGAGAAGAACTCATAGACAAAAGATAAATAATGATTAAAAGAGAAGATGTCAACACTATTGTCAATTTCTTATTAATAATTAACTAATCTATGATCTTTAGTAAAAGAAGTACACTATAAGAGAAAAGATATTGTTGGAACACAATACTAATAAATGTACTCTAACATTTTTTCTCCTGAAGCACCTCCACTCTCGCGAGGATTTATCACCGAAAAAGAGAAATAAAAAATAGTACATTCATGAAATGCGGTAATCGGTAGAGAAATATGGACAATGAAAAAAGAAGCGAAGCTACAACTCATCTCTCGATTTGTCTTTTCGATAAACATTATTCCATAAAAAAAACGAAGAGCGTTTGTCACTTAAAATAATTTAATATAAATAAATTTAAAAATAAAAACATTGTATAGTTCCAAACTATATTAAAATTAAATTTAATTCGATTATTTATCATACATAGTGATTGTATTAAAATAATGTGGTAGTATAATAATTAGTATTAAAGTGATTGTGATAGTTTTACATAAAACCAAGTGTATGTTATTAAAATTACATTAATTATTTTCAAGAATAAACTAGTTATAGTTAACTTTGTTCTTTTGGAAGTATCATTAACACACAATAAAAAGAACAATGGCAACATGTTCATTCGGTTAAAAGAACATTTTTTCGTCGCATTAATTTTATGATTATTATAGAGAGGGAAAAAATACAAAAGGTTATCTTCGAATGCGAACTCTAATAACAGGCCAATGTACTCCATTAATGATGTTTATGAAACAACTTTATTGATGCTCTAAACTTGAAGCCATTCAATTAGGAAAAGTAAATTTAAATAATTTTTTTTAAAAAAGGTTTCATTTCGTGATCTCTTAGAAAATTTATTCACTCGTTTATTTGATTTTTTTATTCATTAAGTTTGTATTCAAACCTTCTACTCTTTGCTTATATTGTTTCATCAATGTGGAACAGATTAAAAAGAAGTGATTATATTTTGTTAAAAGGGCTTCATTTTCAAAACATTGTTAGAGAGTTTTAATTATCTGATTATATAGTATTAGTAATTGCAAGTTATTTTCTTTTTTTAAGAATAAAAATGTGCCTTTATGTCTTTTCTTCAATTTTGTGAAGTATATCACTTAAAAAGTTTTAGTTCAAATGAAGGTTTTGTATAGATAAGAATAATGGTATTTCTTTTGATAAATTTTTTTAATAGTTTTATATAGAATTCGAGATAGTAAAGACTTTCATTCGTTATCTTGAAATTATGTTCGAAGAAATACTGGATATCTAAGTAAATCAGAAAAAAAAAAACATTAAAAAAAAATAAATAACCTGTATTTTTGAAAAATCTTAAAAATCAATTATTTTGGAATATTGTTTTGGGGATAAGAAGTGTTTGCATAAATATAATCTCAATCATCTAATCATAAAAACATCTCAAAAATGTTCTTTTTGTTTCGTGCTTTAAAACACACACACACACACACACACATATATATATAGTTAGTTCTATTTAAATTTCTTTTCTTTATAATTTGAACTTATTGCTATTTAAGTTATACAGTAGTTAAAGATATTGCTTAGAATTTTTTTGAAAATTCTCTTCCATATTATGTGATTATCTGTTTTTTAATTTAATATACTCTGATTATTTTATTTATTTGCTGATATATAATAGTCTGTTGTTAAAGTTATGTTGCTTAAGTTGGCAACTCTTTTGCAATTATTCTAAATATGTTTTTTTTTATTTGGGGAAAATAATTGCAATGCGTAATCGACGTTGAGGTTGAACTAAATATGTAATTAATTTTTTGTATGTTTTCGATCTTTAATCTGATCTTTTTGATCCATTGACTGAATATAAGAATAAAAAGCGTCCGTGGAATAAACTTTGGCTACTGTTAATCACACTTTTCATTGAGTTTTAAGAGAGAAATTTTTGGAAAACTGTATGGGTAAACATGTATAAAATGTTATAACTTAAAACATCTACCTTTTTTAGATAATACAAAGATGCATAATACATTATTTCTTTAAATTACTTTCTTATTTGCGCATTGTACTTTTCGTTCAACTAACTGCGTTTCTAGAAATTATATTTCATAGCATTATATTGAATATTCAGATAATTATTTGTCTCTTTCTTTTCTATTCCCTATTTTTGAAATTTTTTTAAAAATCTACTTACATCCGATACGCCATCAACATCATCGAAAATGACAAATGAAATACAGTGTGTACACTACAAGAAACAACAGAATCTCGCTGTGATTCCCGTTTATTATTCCTACCACTTCCCCGAACAAGATAAAACATTGAGAACCTCATAACACCGAGAGAAATAATTCATTTAATTATATGTCATAAATATATTTCCAAACACAAAGTAAAATTCTGATATAAAACTAGGTGCGTGCCATTCTAACATACCATGACTAAAAAGACAAGATTCCGAGTTATAACTTAACAAAATATACCAAACCTAAACTAAAAGATTTGTGTGATAGAAATATTCACACACAGTAGTAGGAAAATTATAATCCAATACTTAACGCAGTTCTAAATACCATGAACTTTTACGATTAAAAAAAACACGTTTGCTTTTCAAATCACGTTAGGTGCAATCAGGTATTTGCCTTACTGATAACTGAACGTGATTTACAAGTCCTACGTGCCCAAAAGCACTGCTGCAGAGCTTTTCGTATCTTAATTATTTGTTACTATCGTACCTCATCCATAGATATACGCTATTTTTTGAATATTTGCGATTGGAGACTGTCTGGATCGCTTTTGGCAAGTAGAATGACCGCACGAAACTGGTTTGTATTGCTAATGCACTGTTAGAGCTTCAGGGCGGTATAAGTGAAAGCAGAGCATATTGCCACCTGCTTCGGGAATTGATAGCCTTTCGATGCGTTAGCGGTCACATTCTTTTCCTGCTTCTGCTAAAATGATCTTAATTTGTTGGCTTTAATGGCAGATGGAGTAAAAAACTCGTGCCTTTTTTTAAATGACTTCTTTTGTGCCTTTAAGACCATGTTTCCTGCTGTAATAGAGGAAAGACATCTTACTATTTTTAGGGAAGTTTTTTGAAGCTTGATGTGGATGCCACACTTATTATCATTGCTGTAATACAAGGTACATGAATTCGTTTATAAAAGGCATGATAAAAGAGGATTATTGATGCAAATATTTAAACTGAATTATTTGCACTGCAAATTCCTCGCATTTCTTTCGAGTAAGCCTGAATCTGTTGAAGCCTAGAAATTTTACTTAGATTGCGAAATCGTCAGTTATTTTTTCTGGCAATACTTGTACATTTTATTATTACCTTACACGTTTTTCATTTTCCACACGCGGTAATCTGAATTTTTTTACTCCAAGACCAAGGGCACGCAAACAAAGGCTCACAAGTAACATGTGGCTGCATAAACAATGCATTGCTCTGCATAAGCAATTATGGTACTTCCGACTTCTGCCTCTCAACGAATTATTAAAAAACTAATTCTTCTTCCAAAAATCATCACTTCCCTGTATAATTCACCAATTGAAAAAATTTACCCTTTCTTGAACATTAATTTAAATATTTAACTGTCTTGAAACAGTTACTTGTGTATTCAATTGTTTTCCGTTAATAGTGATTGAAAATGTTAGAAAAAAAAGCACTGTCAATTTTATATAAAAATTATATAGGTTACATATTCGGCAAATAAGCTTCTCGGCCTTTATGTGCAAGAACAATTTTAATTATGCAATGCGGTACTTACATTGTTATTGAACATTATGGTATCGCAACAAATGTTTTTTGAATTCCGAACATTATATTTTGACAATGGTTGTCCTTGCATTGGACCACAAAAGTAAAATATCTTCGATCTTGCTTATTTTTTCAAAGAAAGGAAACGTTACTGTGTGTAAAACTGAAATAATATGACAGGGATGGTGAACCACTGGCCCGCGTGCCATTCATGGTACGTGACACAATATTTTGGGCACAACAACGATCAAAATGGTTTGCATTTTATTTTAAAATGACCAAGTTCACTATGAAGTATTAAGAACAAATGCGAGTGATCGGTCGCAGTGCGGTGGAGAGCACATTCGTTTGTTATTGTCTTGCCTTAGTTACTTCGTAGACTACAATTGCTTATGATGCAGTTTGTGTACGTATAACATAATCAATTTCATTAACACAACTGTTTTTTAAAGTTAACTTGTGTAATATTTACAATTTTTAAATGTTATTTAACATGGCTAGGTCAGCAAAAGAATAAAAAGGGCAAGATAGTAAGTGTAACACAGAATTTCAAATTTGGTGAGTCTAGAAATATGGCACTATTAGTAAAGGCGACAAATTGGCGTATGTTTTGTTCTGGAATAGTAGTATGCGGAACATCGTCTGTAAAACGGCATTTTGAAACAAATCACAAATCATGTCAAATGTGAACCACAGCAAAAATAATTAACTGCTTAAAAATCGATTAACAGATGTGACTCCAATCCACACATGCATTCTACTAAAAGTAATATCTTACAATCCTAATATAAGTTATTTGTCATCCAATCTGCAAAATTACACGTATAACTAAAACATTTACAACTATACAGTACAAAAGGTATTTTTTCGTAGTAAATAAAATGTTTTGTGTTCTTAGTATTTAGTTTTATTATTTTCCCAATAATCACAAGTCAAAATTATACCTCATTAAATACTTCTTTAGAAAAAAATGGCATGTTGATCCATACAGGTTCTCCACCCTTGATATGAGATGTTTTAGTTGGGGTACAACAGTCTTCATTGCGACCACCATTGGAGTGTTGCTACCCCTCCCCAGGTGCTCTTGCATATAAATAGCTTTTTGACACCTTACCTATCTTGTTTTGTTGATAACTTGGCTCTTCCTCTCTCGAAAAGCCTTCCTCGCCTTTATTTCTATTTATTTATTTATTTTCGTTATATTGCGAGTTTGTGTGGTTCACCAGCTGATAGAGACAAAGTACTGGATTCATTCAGAAATATTATGCCCTGTACAAAAAAACAGCGTAAGAGAGAATTGAATTTTATGTATGTGTCATACTTAAATGGTCGTGTAAATTATTTTGTTATAAAATTTCTTGTACTCACCTTCATTTAAATACTTCTGGTAAAACTCATGACGTTGGCTACCTGTGGTGAATTTCAACAAACTTTTGTTTGCTTCCGAACTCGTAAAATCTTTAATGAATAATCTCTCGAAGTCAATCTTTGGCGATAATCTCTAGTGTAAAAGGTTAATACATAGGAAACATATTTTTTTTTCATCATTGATTCTTCTAACAAAACAGTACGTGTGAACCTTAAAGAAAAGCAAAAAAAAAAAAAAAAATTTTTTACAACGCAAAAATTTTCACAAGTCATTGATTAATTTTCTCAAGGTTAAGATAAATAAAAGGTTTTGAAATTTCTAACAGTTATGTTTTAAAATACATAGTTTCTTTCTTTTTTCTTTTTTAAAAAGACTTATTGTAGCGTTCTAAATATATAAGCGAGTTTATCTGTACTCTTCATGACTGGGCGTCTCCAAAAAGCCACAAAATGAGATGCAGGCTTCCCATCTGTTTTCTGTTGTCCAACCGCAGAGGTCAATATACATTCTGACGTAATTGAGTCACGAAAATAGAACCTGTAAGTTTTAATTATTTGCCGTGAAAATATCTGATAGACATTATTATTTCAGTAAATTTTCTCTCGCGATTTGATGCCTAACATTGAATTCATTTTAAAACTGAACTCAAAACAATAAAATCAAAGGAAATCTGAACAAAATTCAAAATATGATTCAGCAAAATTTGGATTTATTCAAAAAGAAGGAAAAAGTTCATACCCTACTAATAAAATTAAGCAATAATGAAGGTCAATATATATATATATATATTTAATATAAAATATATTCTTCAGTATAACTCGATTTTGCTTCTGTTACTTCAGATATCATTTTCTTGAATTATGTGTAAATAACACGCTCTTTTAAAATTTAAAAATGCTTTAAACTCTTTTGGTGAAATGTATGTTCTTTTAAAGTATTTTTTTTCTCAATATTAAGCAGATTAAAATAGTTACATTAATAAGCTGATTGTCAGAAAAGACATTTTTATAGCACTCTGATAAGACCAATTTTATGGATAAAATGAAATATGCCGGCAAGTAAAATAAACATGACTTGATAACATATGACATTCAATTCTGTCTTTGATAATTCTTTTACTCGAGTTCTCCGTTTATTGTTTTTAAGCTGAAGCTCTTGATGATAGCAGTGATAAAGACGAATTGAAACAGCGAAACAAATCCATATACTTGATCTTTTAAATTCTTCTAAGATTCAGGTTCCTAAGCCTTTAAAGATCACATAAGACTTCAAAGATATTTTTTACAAAAAAAATAAAAGCAAGATATTTATCTATTAGTAAAATCGTACTTCATTCGAGGATTTGCATATTATACTCAATTAAATAAAGGATCTTATATCTTGTAAATAAATTGCTATTTTTTAATGATTGTTCATTTTTGATTAATTACTTTTTATTTTGCTTTTAAAAAAATTAAAAACGTCGAAAATGATAATTTAAGTTTTTTTCATTATAAATTTAAAATTGCTTACATAAACACATCTTACTTCTAACTCTGATTCATTTTTAAATTGAATCTATAAATCAAGGATTTATTTTATTTTTCTTGGTATTAAAACATTGATTTAAACAGGTGAAGAAATTACGGTGGCTTTTTATTGATACCAGTGGCAATTTTTCATTCACTAATTATTTACTTAATTTAATTCTAATCCTCATTTTCATTCACAATACTCAACAGAAGAAACGATAAATCGAATTCGAGCTGACGCCTGCAAGAGTGGACACAAATAACTTTTGCCTTTTATCAGAATAAGCTATTCATGCACCTTTATAATTAAGTCATTGTTCAAAAGTCACTTTTGGATTCCCATGCTGTGTTTTAATCTATTAAGAAACCCTAATTTTTCCATCTTCCAGAGACCCGGAAACATAGGAGAAACTCATTTCTTTTATTTTAAAAAAGACATAGCTTCAGTCACATCGTTTAGTTTCTTTTCTTTCTCTTTTTCCATAACTAAATTTGTGAGAGAGTAGAGTTTAAAAATAGAACATTCGTAAATATCTTCTAAAGAATTTGTTTAGTTAAATTAGGTATCAATTGTTTATTCTGATTCGACTGTGTACTTCAACTACCTTTTGTTTTTATTTTTTTATTCATGAGAATATTAAAAACTATACATAGGTAAACTTTATAACATGAATTGAAGTAATGTCACTCTTAATCCATGTGTTACCTTTATTATTACAATAGTTGAGATTGAAATTAATATTAGAGATATTATATATAATTAGCTTAAACGCTATATTTCAGTGATTAAATTCGCGGGTTATGTGTATTTTATTTCTATATTTTTCTTGTAATTCTTAAAAGTTCTTCTTGATCTTACATTTACTTTACAAGGTCTGTTCAAAAAGTATCTGACCTTGAATTTTCCCTCAAAAAGTAGAAATTCTAAAGCGACACTACTGTGCACGGTGGGAGGTGACACCTTAATGCACATGCTTGAATTTTTCCCCATTGGTCCTATGTACTAGTCGTTTCCTGCAGGTAGTCAAATGAGGTGCTGTGTTATACGTGTTCATCAGGTTTTTAAAGATGACTATATGACTTGAGCAGAGGTACTGCTCAAGTCCTCTTTCTCAAGTCTAATTTTTTGTCATAAGTTTGATGACTTTCTTAATGAAACAATTTGTAAGATTCAGCAAGTGTTTGGAGACGATTCTATTGGGGGTCACACAAATTAAGGAGGAGTTTAACCTATTCAAAAGTGGCCACACGTCGGTAGAAAGACACCAACGTTCTGGGAGACCACAAACCGCTCGAAATACAGCTGTTTTTGAATAGGTGGAAAATCTGACAATGAGAGATCGTCGTTTAACCATACCCAACTGCTGAACAAGTTGAGATCAGTACAAGTTCTCCACATGCAATTTTGTGTGATCATGCTGAGAGAGGCTGCGAAATTTGTGCCCACGTTTCTCTCGGTGGAACAGAAAAACTCCGTTTGGTAGTTGCACAGGACCTATACTGGACACTAGAAATTCTGAACCTGGCTTCTTGCGACTTCTGGCTGTTCCCGAAAATGAAAATGCCTTAGATAGGATCCCGTTTTCAGACTATAGATGAGAAAAAGCAGGACGCGACGGCAGATTTGAACACCATTCCAAAAAAGGCTTTCCAGAAGTGTTTTCCAAAGTGGAAGGAATACCCCAGGCTAAGTGTGTGAAGGAGTAAGGAAACTTCTTTTAATTTAATTAGGATCCTAATCCTTCCCAGTGAAAGGTCAGATACTTTTTGAACATACCTTGTATGACGTGTAAATTATACCGAAGTTGATATTGGTGATTCATTTCTCCATATTTTAAAATTAATTTTTACGAGTTGTATTTAATACAAAAAACTATTTGTAACCGCTCTTGTTATAGTAACTGTAACTGACTGTCTCAACCAGCAGAAGCTCCCTCTAGCAACCACCGAACTTCAGTATAGGCCAGGTGATAAGAGAACGTGGTCTCTATGAAACCCCATCCATATTCTTTGCGCATTATTTTTTTAACGATATGTATCTTTGTGTAACCTAACTTAAATTAATTAATAATTGTTACACCAAAGCAGATTTTATTGAACCCAACTCCGAAATGATCACTTTTAGTTTAATTTTTAAAGTCCCGCGCACTACAGATCTACTTTTCAAATTTTTTGTAATTTTATTTTAATTTTTTTTTTAGCTTTCAAATTGGAAACTTAATATAAAGCTATAGATATGCTTATGTCTGATTTTTGTAATTTTTCCCACCAAAAAAAGTTATATTAATCAAAGCGACGCAGTTACATTTCCGCTCTCAAAATGCCTTCTGTTATGATTTTTCATTCCAAATTTTTTATCCAAAAAAAACTAGTTCTTTCTTGCGTTCATTCTTAACGCGTGCGAAATAAATCACGCTTTTTTTTTATAAGACTAAATACGATGCGCACTGGAAGAGATTCATTCTTGAAAAATTTTGAAGCATAAATTTATTTTTTTATTCCTTTCTTTTTAATATTCCCAGAAATACTTATTCTACTGTTCTTAATTAAATAAGTTTGTTCTATGCTCATAATGAAATAGACCGGATATCAACATCATTGTTTTTTATTTAATGGAAATTTAATTGCTTATTTATCAAAAAATAATAATGTGGAACAAGCATTTACAATAGTAAAATAAAGAAAATTGTAAATTTTGCATATATTAAGTTTAATTACTTTTAACTCTAATATGAATTTATCGTGTCTGCTACTAATCATAAACTAAAAGCTGTAGTCATTAATTCTGAATAATTATTTATTTCCGTTCACATTTAATACAAAACCATTGAAATCTCGCTTTCTTTCAAATACACACACGTGTACATTTTTCTGTATTGTGTAACTCGAGAGAGATTTGAATTCAAAACTATTTGAAAAAGCGAAAATGATTCTCTTGAGTTTCTACTTGATTTTCTTTGAGTGAAAAATTTATTTAACTTTCAAAAGATTTAATAATGAGCAGAAACAAAAAAATTTAAAAGGAAAATAATTTAGTTTTGAAAAGAGATTATTGAAATAATTTAACAAATTTCTCTCTAGCATGTACAACCTAGTGACATTAATTGAACATAATTTCCGTATATATGAAATCAAGTGACACTTGCAAATGCCTTTTTTGAGTTTTATAGATATTTAGATTACATATTTTTATAAATATAAGTGCTTCGCGTATTCAAGATAATAACGGATAATTTATCATAGTTCTGTTGTTTACTGAAGGTGACAGTTTCGAACATATGGATAAACTTGAAGTTTTTAGTTATGTTTCATTTATGCTTTAAAAACTATTGCGAATTATTTATGGAGGTCAAAATAGTACAGCAATTAAACTCTGATGTTATTTTCCCGATGTGATTCCTTATTATTTCTCAGATGGCAATAATTTGATTTAATTTCTGAGTAAATATTCAAACATCTGTCTGAGTAACTGAGTAAACATACTACATCTCCTTGAATATTCTATCATCATTTAATTCTGGGTGTTCAACAACAAACATGGACGTGGTAGCCTAGTGGTCAAGATATCGGATCGTGGCTGGCATGTCACGAATTCGAGCCGAGTACCACCAAAGACCCGCTGTGTAGGGGAGCGATGCACGTTAAATCTGTCGAGAGTTGAAACGTACTTCCGTTGGTGTGGTGTAGTAGTTAGGAGAGGGGGGTGCCAGCTCAGGTGTCGTCCTCTTCACGTGACTATGGCTCAAAATTACGAGGTCCATCACCAAAAGCCCTCGTACTGAACAGTGTGACGTTAATATTCACTCACTCAGCAACTTACATAAGAGCATTCGATAACAGCGGATTATTGCAGTGTTATGAATTGGTATAATTTTTAGATTCAAGCTCAGCTATTATTCGAAAGATCACGTTAAATATTCTCCCGATATAATTTTGATACATTTTACAAGTACATTTTTTTAAAGTGTCAATGGGATATCTTTATAAAAACTATTAAAATTCAAAACTCAATAAAAATTTTGATTTTATTAAGTAAAGCTATGAAAATTAATATGTGGGAACCATTCTTTCTCAAACTATATCTAGAAGCCCTTAATATTAAAATCTTCCCGCCTGCCTAACACGAGGCGATGCTGTTCAGAACCGTATTCGTTGCCAAGTTTGAGCGCTATCAGCTTTTTCGTACCATCCCGACCCATTCAGTTCTTTAACAGAAGGTAAATGTAACCTATTGCATATCTTCATTTATTTCAAATATCTATAAGACTGTAAGAAGAATCTACCAAATTTCATCCCTACTTCGTAACAATATCTTCGCCATAAAATGTACACGTATTATGACAAGTACTATCGTACATAAAACGCATTATTACTTATTTAATCTCCAAACGTTTAAAATTCTCAGGAAAAATATAGAAGTTCCTCTGTAGGAAAACCCCTCAATTAAGTAAAATAGCCGGTCTCTTGTGAAACGGTCATCTATTATAATTCAGATAAAACTTCCGCTTTCACCATCCTGCTATTAAGTAGGAAAACCGAGAAGCAATTTTTGAGATTGTGGGCAAAAAATTACGAAATCACCCAGCGGGAAGTCCACAGTTATTCTCCATCTCAGCAGATGCCCACAATATATAATTCTTCTCACAGTACTACATTTTTACCTGAAAAAACTCCCAATCCCCACCGTTAAAGAAACGATTCTTCATCAAATCGTTCTATAAAAGTAGATATAAGGCGGTGTTACAACACGGGCCTTATCGTACACGATACCACGTGTCTGTTAAAAGTTACAGCCTGAAAATCGTCTGCTCAAAAAAATTAACAAATAGAATACTCGGAAGAAGAAGAAATAAAAGAATAAAAAAAATGTTCCATACAACACAAAGCGGCACCTCCCCATTAGTTTTCGAACACCTTTTTACGAGTTACGAAATGGGGTCATTGGAAGGATTGCGGGATGGTTTCTTTCACTTTTCCTCTCCGTTGGGGCCCTAGGGGCACATGTGGGCCCCCTCCCCTCTCTAGCTACCAACCTACCTGTTCCAGTTTCGCCACCCGAAAACCGTTTCTTATGTATTGATTCCGAGTAATGAACAAATATCGTGCAGCAAGAGGGTTGTTTCATTGTTGTTGTTTCTTCCATTTTCTTATCTCGCTGTCCGAAGCTCTTCCGGTTTTTCTGTAATTGATTTGTAGGATCCCAAAGCGAGTTTTCATCATGCTGATTAATTCGTGGAGGGATGCCGAGGTGTCTTGTTATTAACGTAGCATCGGGCATAGTTTGTATGTTTTATTGTTTTGTTTTTCTTTACTGGCAACCCAGTTCGACTCGGAAGTAATGGGATGTTAGTCTAGTTCGTTCGAGAAGAATTCATTGGTAGTGGCTTCCAAAGATGCCTTGTCTGTCGATTTTGTTTGCTAACTCTGATGGGCACATGCTTATTTAATTGGGTGGGTTTTTTTTATATTCAAAGATACAATTTGTGATACATTTCCGTGAAGTATGTTAGACAAAACTTATTTCAATTTTAACTAAGTTTTGAGGTAACACAATAAAGGGTAGACTTAGAACATCATCATCGACACAATATAATGCATATGTCATCGGGAACACGATTCCATTTTTCATGCTTCTTAAATTAAAATGATTAGTAAGAAATAACAAAATTTCGGTATGATTTGATTGAAGGGTCGAGTAGGAACATCTTAAGACTTCTTGAAGCATTGAGCCCCTATGCAAAAGTAGGCCTCACCTGTGACCCTTTTAAGTAGACAGTATGTAGTATAAGTTATCAAATACCCGGACAAACGATAGCCCATAAAAAGAAATGTTCCTACGTCACAATCTCACAAACTTAGGCCCAAACCGACTCGACAAAATGAGTAATGATGATGTGTGATGGAAGGCTTAGTCCTGGACACCGACAACCGACATGACATGATAATGCAGTCTCGCCACTGTTGCCATTTGACACAGTTCGAAATTTCCACTTTTTCGGACAATATGCTCGGGAATTTGATGATTAAATTACTCCCATCTTGATCTTATTGAGACTGGGTCGAGAACTAGACGAGGCCCCCTTAAGAGGCCGAGCCCATGCCTTAAAATGTTCCTGTGGTCGATTATTTGCAGTTTCTTCTGTCTACAAATAGCGTCTTCAGATTGTATTCAAATTTCATATCAAGCGATATTTTCTTTTTGTCAATATTCCCTTCTCCAGAAGAATAATATAACTGTGTTGTTAACAACAGGTAAAACGTTATTAATATCATGCATTTATTTCAAAGATATCTGCATTCAAGCTCTATTTAGACGGTTCTGAAGGACATGCCATTGTAACAAGAATGTGCGTTACCTCTATCTACAAACTAGCACTTTTGCCTTTAAAGGATGTTCAAAAACGAAACATTTCAAATTGGAACATACACAACAATTGGACTCCTTAGGAATAGGATATAAAACTCTTAAAAAATCCAACAGAAATTCCACAGATGTAACTTTGTTAGGTCATAGATAAGTGAGTGCAAAAACGGATTACAAATAATCTATGATGTCATTGAAGGCCATTATGGGTTATATATCTAATTAAAGGTCATTACAACTTGAAATAACACAGTATATGTTAGCAATTATAAAACTACGTTTGGTTTCCATGATTGCAATTCTGTACTATATATGATTAAATAATATTTCGTTTCTTGGTGTCTAAAATCAAACTAAAAACTTATTGGGCATCCTATGTTATTTTAAATAAAGATATTAAATGAGCGGTAAATATGAACCACCTCTCTCTTGAAATTGATTGATTAACAAAACGCAATTACAGTTTATAGGTTATTCATTCATTACTTTGGGGGATAATCTTCATCAGAGGGAAAGAGAAGAAACCAAAAATATTTTACTACAAAAGTGTTTCAGTGTTGTACTACATTTTTAAAAAATTGATTTTATTATTGGTAAAAGCATAAACCAAACGGTGGTTTACACAAACTTTCGACCTTTCTGTTCTAGATAAGTTGAAGTTTATCTATCTATAGTCCTCGTCACACTGTAGCTTGAAGTACTTGGAGGATTTAGTGTTCCATGAAATTGCCTCATCCAAACTCTGTAAGACATAGTCTGAAGTCTGCGTTTACTTTTCATAATCGTTACAAATTCCTTAAAATAATTGGATAGGTAACTGTATTCGAAGTATGCCATATTCGAATATGTATGCTATGTATCAATTTTGGGTTTTTATGTTAAACTGTCATCCAAAAGAAGGCAATTGCGAATATCTTAGGACTGAACGAAATTTCTTTGAACTGAAGAAATGAATTAAATATCATTCATCATTGTCACGCAGGATAATGTATGATCTTTACCTTGTTGTTTTTGTAATTTCATTTGTCATTTGTTGTCAACAGTAAAAATAGTGAGAAAAAAATGTTACATTTGGAAAAAAATAACCTTTAAAGCATCATTTATTTAAAAAAATATTCTCAAAACTTCGCAGGTTGAAGACATTATTTTTGTGATGAATGTAAAAGTTCAGCGCATTTTTTTTATTTGACGTTTAAGTTTCTAAAGAAATTTAATATCTTTTTCGAATATATTATATTTAACATGGAAGTATTTTAATAAATCATAATTTCGGATAATTAATCTGGCCTTTTGTCAGACATTTTTTTGTCATGCAGCAAAATTATAAACCAATTAAAAACAAATGTACTATCAATAAATTCATTGACAAAATATATAATATGCATTACATAAAATAAAGATAATTTATTCTAAAAGTAGCGAAGAAACTTTTATGCATTTATGGAGAAAAACATTCTCCTATCCATAAAACAGAATTCGTTCAAGAATTTTGCTCACACATATTTAATTTCCTCTCTATATATTCCATACACGCTGATATTTCCCAGAAAGAAAGTTTAAGAGCAAATTACTGTAAATGAAAATATCAGAAGATAAGTGCAATTGTAGATACCGTTAAATAACAGAAAAAATTCTTTATCCAAACTTGAAAAACATGAAAATGATTTTGAATAAGCAAAAAATATTAACCAATAATACAAGTTTATATACTGGCATTAAAACTTACTTATTTCATCAGAAAACACTGCAAACATTTATCTTTAAGACAAAAAATAGAAGCTCATCATTAGTCAATACGAAATTTTTGACATTTTTTCATTTATGTATGAATCTTAAACCTAATAAAACAAGTGCATAGTATTTCTCTTGCAGGTTAAGAAAAATTGCACTACAATTCTGAGCTCTATTTTTTCCAAAATGGTATGCTAAACAAGCGAAAGTAGGCATCTCAAAGTATCGTTTTTAAAAGATGGTTTTTAAGCATGAATAGGTCCTTTTTTATTCCAAAATATACCTAGTCGAGCGAAAAAGTTTGTTTCAATTTCTGCCTCATATTAAAGTTGAAATTTCAAAAAAAATATGACAAAAATTCTCTTTAATTGTAGATTTGTATTAAAATAATGCAGAACACAAACCAACTTAAATACAATGAAATACCTTTAACGCTAAAATGCTTAAGATGAAATATCGGTTAACACGAAATGATGCAACGATCCCGAGAAACTACTATGTATTTGCATGCATTTTTTTCTGTTAACACGAAACGAAAATCTCTTAACACGAACAAATTTGTCTTCTGGGAATGAACAAAATATGGAAAATACCAACCGGATTGTATTGTCCTACTGTATCATAGGAAGAATTTGTTGCAGTAGATGATGATAAATGTGTGTACAGCCCCAATCATGGTAGGCAAAGACATTTTAGAGTTTGTTCAAAGTTCAAAAAATATCATTGATGCAGATTCCGATCACGAAAATGAAACGAATAATGCAACTTCTGTTCCCACGTCATCCGAAATTAGGAACATCATAGAAAATATACTCAGTTATTTAGACGCACGTTTCAATGGTGAAATGAATAACAAAATGGGCGGCAGCGAACAATGTGTTGACAATGTAATGCTCAAAAAGACACTGTAAAGAAAAATATCAGATAATTTTTCAAAAACTCAATAAATGTTGTTGTTTATTTTTTTTTCAAAAACTTTTAAGTTCTGTACTAAATTTCATTCAGATCTTATAGATGTTTTTGTTTAATTTATTTTTATTGAATACAAGCATGTGTGAATACATATGTATGTAAACAAAATATTCTGTTATAAACTTAATTTTTGTTGAAATATGGAGGTTTTTTTGTTTGCAATATTGTTCAACACGAAAAATATTTCAGTCTCCTCAATTTAGTGTTAAACTATTTTCACTGTATGTACTATAAAGCAAGGAATATATAGTACACATGACACAGTTCGCGAATTTCTCCCTCAATCTTTTAGAGTTCATTTGGAACAAAAAATTCTTTTTATTATTCTTCTCAGGTAAAGACACTATTGCTCAGACCACTAAAATCTCTTTTGTTACCCATTTAGGACCTCTTCCTTGATAACACCGGACCTTTTCCCTCTCTACTAATAACTGCTTTCACTTTTTACCGAGTAGATAACCAACAAAAATAAATTTAAAAAACGGCAGAGCTGTCCATACTGACTTAAAATCGTTTTCCGGGCAGACAGATGTTTTAATTTTTTTTCAAGGTGTTTCGTAAGAGTAATTTAGAACGATGTTCGTTGATGGGATCGAGATTTGGGATTTCGAACGCTGACGGGCAAAAGAGTTTCTTGTTACTTTCTTCCGATAACCTAGTTCTGACATGTTCTATACAATACCTTCGATCATTCTATTTATTGATCAACGGTATTAAGGCGATTTGTTCGTGTTTTTTCTCGCCGTGAATAAAGGAATTTGGATCAAAAAAAATATACGGTGGTTATTGGTGTAATGGAGTGGTCAATCGCTTGTGGGTTTTTTAAGGAAGTATTGAGAGTGGGTTAACTGTAACCTTGACTATGTTCCGTATACTCTGATAAATGGCAAATCTTTTCTGAGGAATTACACTTGTTTCTTTGAAACTTTTGCCCAATACATGTCGTATGAACAAAAGCTGTTTTGCAGAAAGATTCGATCATAAAAAGAAGCATAATTACAATAACTTATTTATTTTTCGAAATAGTTCAATCTTTAGATTGAATCAAATTTTCCAAATTCACTTTTAAATGCAAAATTACACTGTAACTGCAATGTTTAAAGTATTTACTAATTTAATAAGTACTTTATTTTAAGGAAGAAAAATATTTACTACTTGTCGAAGTTAATTTTCATTAATCTATTCGTTGATAAACCGTAATGTAGTATTTAGCTTATAACTAATAGTTATATTTTTTATTTGTGGATGTATGTATTTTTAAGACGCTTCAAATAATTGCAAAATATTCTCTCATCTCAGTATTTTTTTTTTTTTTTTAGAATCAGTATATGCGTTTTTAAAATTTTCCCAAAATATATAAGGAATACAAAATAAAAAATGTTGAAATCATCGAAGCCGAGAGAAAATACCATGAAAGAAATAAACTTCAAAAAATATAAGTAATTAGTGGAAATAAAATATACTATAATTTTAAAACTTATTTAAAAAATTATTTGAAATCTGTAAGTTTTTGTTATATTATTAAAAGCAGTCAATTTTTACAAAGAACAGACTTGACTGAGAGGCACAAATCAACAAAAGTTTGTTTTTGCAATTTGTTTAACAATAAATCATTATTGTTAGCAAAAATTTGGATTATTTTTATCAAGATAGTTTTGATAAATTACAGTTAATCATCAAAAATGGATTATAGATGATTAAACTTTAAAAATTTAATTCATGCTAGAAGTTTTACAAAAGTTTGATAAAGAACTCTATTTTCTTATATACAAATTGGTAATCAAGTAAAATTAAATTCGTGTACAATGTATAGAAATTTTAGCAGAATATGTAGTCCTAAAATTAAAAAATAAAATATTTAATTGAAATTTAATATATTTCTGTCGTATCAAGTTTAAATTTTTAAATAATAAAATCTACAATGGATTCCTTGCGAAAAATTATTTTTAAACCAATTTTTAATAAAATAATAAATTATTTTTATTATTGATTCATAAAAAATAATACATTCTTCAACTTGTTAAACAAATAATCTCCTAAAAAATATTTAAAAAAAAAACTTTTAGAGCAAAAAAAAATGCCTTTCGTCTTTTTAATTTACTATAATAATAAATTTAAAAACTAAACAATCAAAACTCTTAATAATTAAATAATTCCCTTAAAATATAGGATTAAATTAATGGAATGAAAAATCACAATAAAGAAGGAAAGTTACACCAAAAACATTTTAAATGTAGATGGATATCAAACAAACGTTTTAAATAGGTACTTTAATCATTGATCTATGAGCATACTCATTTACATTTGATTAATGAATTACGTCTGAAGCTTATTGCTGTAAAGCTTGTTTATTCGATTGCTAATTATACTCTTATTAAATTGCTCTAAATTAGAATTAAAAATAAAGGCAAGTGATAAATTAGTTATGAATAGTCAGAGAGAATGATACGATAATGATTTATTACTAATACTGAATTAATTTTCAAGGAAAATTCAATCAATCTGAGGTCATAATTATTATAATTCTTTTTTTAACCAACTACATTAGAATTCTATTATATTATGTCGAAAATATCGTATTTTACAGTTTTTCAATGAAAGCAAATTTAAGATAAAAACTGATTTTTAATAGCTGGTAATACTAGCAGCCGTTTATTCCATCGATATCTTTTATTCTTATAATCATCGAATAATTAAAAAAAATCTACTGATTAATAATAATATCTCGAAAATATACAAAAATAACTTACATATTAAATTCAACCAGCGTCGATTATGCTTTACAATTATTTTATCCGACTGAACTAACATATTTAGAATAATTACAAAACATGCTAACTTAAACAACGTAACTCCAGCAACAAACGATTGCTGTATCAATTAATAAATGAAGTAATCAGACAGAGTTATATGATTTATTTATATATATATATATATATTGAATTAAAGCAGACGATATTAATACGGAAGAAAAATTTCAATAAAATTCTAAGAAATATCTGTAAAATTTAAATAGTCAGTTAAAAAAATAGTTCAAAATAACTTAACATAAATTTAGAATAATACAAAAGATGCCAACTTTAGCAATAAAACTTTAACAAACGAAAAGAACAAATGAATTAAATATCAGAAAAATGTAAATTTACATGAATTATTGAATCAAAACAGACGATAATATGGAAGAGAATTTTTGACTGTATCCATAACTACTTCATAAATTAGTTCAAAGTAAAGAAAGAGTTAAAAAAAATTTAAATATTTTACAATATTAAGCAGTAACGCTTTTAATAAGACGAGAAAAAAAATTATTTTTAGTGAAATGTGTAATATTATGATAAATTCTAAGATGTTGATAACAGCTAATGAGAGAAAAAGATTAATTTCAATAAGAAAAAAATTATTACATAAATTAATTAACAGCCAGGCAATTCTTTACAATAAAAGTTACATGAGAGTTATTTTATTTTAATAAGCAATTAAAATAATTCTGGCTGTTTTTTAAGTTTATGAATTGACGCCATTTGCATTTATCGTAACTGAGTTATTGACAAAAGTTTAAAGAATTAAAAAAAAAAAATTCCTTTGTTTAAAACAAGTTCCTAAAATATCATGTATTTTGTAATTTAATGTGTTGTCGTTTATTTGATTGACATTTTGCATATCTTAAGGACAAAATACGGAGTTGTTTCTTTACTGAAAAACCTCCATTGCTAAAAAGGACTATTGTCAGCGGAACTAACAAGACAAATCGCTTAAACCCAAGGCAATGAGTGAGAAAATCAGCGATTAACTCCTACTATAAGGTCAAACAGTATTTACTTTTGTCGTTTAGTCACACTGTGTGCACTGTCTAAGCATCTACAATTACATTGATTAGGAATTGTTAAAATGCCGTTTCCTAAATGATTGATCCATGTCGAATTGGAGGAAGTTGGACCGTCTAGTGTGCCTGAGGCAAAAATATTGTAGTAGCATTACTAACAGCGAATCGTCTTTCACAAATGACAATGATTTTATAAAATGTTTTATATTTTCTTTATATTAGAAAGTAAAATAAATGTTTCTTAGAATATGATTTAGAATTTTTATTATATTAGAAATAATACTTTAAAAAAAAAAAAATGTAATTTTTTTTAACTAAAATTATTTTTGACAGCATGACACACTAGCCCTTATATTTTCAATTATTTTTTTTCAGTTTATTATATATTATGATTTATTTAATTTATTATCTAGTTATATAATTATTACTAATAATTTACGTTTAGTTGAGTACCTAATAATTATTTATTTAGTTTTCTCTGTTCTAATTACGTAAATTGCTCAAGTACCATTTGTTGTAACGGGCGTACTTCAAATATTTAAGATGGCCGCGGTAGCCATTGGTCAAGGTAACGGATTCGTGGCCGGCGTGTCATGTGTTCGAGCCTAGTACCGCTGAAGATCCATCATGTAGGGGAGGAGGGCGATGCACGTAAAATCTGTCGAGACTTAAACGTCCTCTCGTTGGTGTGATGTGGTAGTTAGGAGAGGGTGCTGCCAGCTCAGGTGTCATCCTCGTCACTTGGCCATGGTTCAAAATTGCGAGGTCCGTCACCAAAAACCCTCGAGTAGCTGAATAGTGCGAGGTAAATATTTCTCTCATTCAAATATTTAAGATAAAAATCAGAAATAATATTATAGAAAAGGGAAGGTTGCTTTTAATCTGTCTTCTATTTGACTACGTTCGATACCATGATCTTTTAAACCCTTACATATTTACTGTAAAATTATTTTGACAATATTATTACAAGAAAATATTATTTAAATACAACTTTTTGGCAAAAAAAAAAAAAAAATGATGAAACAATAACACATTTTCAAAACATTTCCCTTTTATGAAATAGCTCCTATAATAATATTATGCTTATGCATAGCCCTGTACAGAGACTGAACTAGGATTTTTGAAATATATAATTTAGAAGTGGAGTTATTCATATTTTAATACATCAAAGTAGCAAAATTTTAATAAAAAACGGTTATTATTTTGATTGATCCTAACTCTAAAAATAAAGTGAATTTTTAAAAATCCTAGTTCAGGCTCTATAAGTTATAGCTATATATACTATAGGCAAAATATTATTATTATAGAAGCATTTTCTATAAAAAGCGAAATGTTTTGTGAAAATATTAAATTTTTTTTTAATTTTTTACCAAAAAAAAAGGGTTGCATTTAAATACTTTTTTATATTAATAACATTCTTAAAACAATTTTATATGTAATTGTAATTCAAATAACATTAAATATTTTTAAATATTCATTTATACGTTTTAGCAAAATCACGGCTCCGAAATTATTCAGTCACCTTATAAAGATTGAAAAAAGAACTTCAATGTCATTTGTCGTCAACGACAGAGAAGGATGATGCTTGAAATTTCACAAAAGCCAAATATTTAATATCAGGAGATAAAAGTGTTTAAGATAAAAGCAAAGTATAATAAAATAAAAAAGGATTAATTTATGAAAATGGAACACACCTGATGCTCTCTCTAATTCTTGGATTCTAGATACTTATTAGTATTGAAGATATTACAGATAAATATAGTAATATAATGACACAAATTTCTTTTTATAAAAAAAATTTAATATAAAAACTTTTGAAATGTTTTCTGTGCAGACACATTGAACAAAGAATACATCCAATTTGCCAATTTGACCACTAGCGCTCATTAAAAGTAAAAAACGAATTATTCCAGAACACGCAATATCGTGACAATTGACAAAATAGTTACGACAAATCTAGCAACAAAGAAGAATCCATGCCATTCAAAAAGTGAAAGACTTAAGCATTGTTAACTTATTCTTAACTGGCCTTTCTTTCTCTGCGTTCGTAATTTCAGATGGCAATCAGTCAGGAATAACTGAAACCGCGAAAATAGAGGAAGATAGTATGTACTGCAACACACGCAGTGTATAACTACTTTGGGAAATTTTTTTTTAAATCATAAATCTCATCCAACTTAATAAAAAATGTATGTTATATGCGAGAAAAAAAACTGGAACAAAGTCGAGACATAACAATAGCAAAAAAAATAATAATCGAGAAGGTTTTTCGATCTTTATCTTCATTCTAAACGGGGAAAGGTTAAAAGCAATCTTCATTTTTCTTCCTATTATTTTAGTCTTGGTTATTATTTGAAATGTTTTGAAATACTGAGGTTTTGACCGAATTAGCAGAAAATAAATAGTAACTGTCTCGGTGAAAAGATAATTTTACTTTCCTTGCAATACGAAAAAAATACCCTTTGAACTTTTCATATAGGTGCAAGGAGCATAACTTATTTTTCTATGAAACGACCTGTAATGTATAATATTTTGAAATAAAAACTAAAAAGTAAACTTTCCTTCTGAGACAGAATTTATTTCTGACATGTGTTAACAGTGTATGCTAGGAAAGCAATTTATCTCAAAAAATATATCTTTCGAACGAAATGATAATAATGAAAAAATAGTTAGCAATATTTAACGTAACTGTGCGTCGTAAAAAGTAGCTCCATTGAAGATTAGAAAATGAAATATTAATGTTCTATTTTTTCAACGGAATTTGAATATTCTTGTAGTTATTTCTTCAAATATGAATCAAAATCTAATCTTTCTTTTATACATAAAGGGAAAGGATGAAACAAAATGCAAGTATCATCACTTTGCGTAAGACACAATCACAAAATCATCAAGGATTAACTGTTATCCCTAATTTCAAACGTAATCATTAATTTCATTTTAAATCCATATTGTTCAAATCTAAGTTCATACTGAAGAAGAAACTTATGATAGATTAAAACCGTTATAAATTGAAATTGGCACTCTCTTTTTCGAAATCCAGTACATTGTCATAGCTCATGGCTTACTGTCTCAACAAGCCTTGTGAGTCAGCATGAATCCATCTGTCGCATCTCGCAATTACTTCCGACCCTATTTTCTTTTTACTTCACGACACAGCACGTCGTGCCAAAAGAACAAAATTCTTTCTTTCTAAATACAGCAAAACCCAAGCGCTATCCACCGCGCTAAACACAAAACTCAAGAACCTATCTTTTCTTGGTACCAATTTCAGTTCAGAGTGTGTCCAAACAAAGCAACTCCCTTCTTTTCTGACCGTTCCGTTGCAAAGCCAAAGCCCTTCTCCATAAGATCTACTTCTCAACAGACAGCACAATTATCTCGTTTTTCACTCCACAGAACCAAACACAGCCCTCCGTGTTCAAACACTTCCAAGAAACCCTATTGTTAGTACACCAAAACCACGCGACATGCGTCGGGACTTTCTCTTCCCTCACCGTACTGCTCCAGGGTCAATCATCTTCTCCTACAAAAAACAGTAACCACTCCCCCGCAAGTGCGGGACATAGCCAACTCTTAACGAATCTACCGCCAATCAGTAGTCAGACACTACACCATCTATAATCCTGACTATTGCACACTCATATACTACCAGAAATGATTGGGATCAATCCTGAAATATTACACCGATATAAAAGTTACTTATTTAGGTATAATTGATAAACTGTGAGGAACAGTTTGGTTTTTTTTTAATTATTATTAGACCATTCATTTAAGAATCAATAATATATTCTTTCAAAAATCATTTATCTTAAGCCATCAAGCGCTGCTTTTGTACGAAGTTAAAATTCACTATAAATATTAGTTTTACATACTTAATAACTGTCAGATGCGAGCAAAACTTTATCGCTTTCTAAAAATTTCAGACTATCATGTAAAAATGAAATACTCTCTTCTCTCTTTAATTACTGTGTATGTTAGTTTTTCTGAACTCAAAATGTCATTTTATCATCTAAGACTGGTTTAAGGTATCCGACTACGTTCGGAACTGTGATTTTGCAAAAGCGTGTAAATGGATAATATTTATGATATTTAGTGTCACTTAGATTAGAATACATGTATAAAATTGTTTTATAAGGACATTATGACAAAAAAAATTATTTAAATACAATATTTTGGCAAAAAATGAACTTAGAATAACCTTTTTCCAAATGTTCTCCTTTTATAAAAAATGCTTCTATTGTATTAATATTTTGCCTGTATTCAGCTCAGACCTCTCTACAGAGGCACAACTAGAATTTTTGAAACGAATAACTTGGAAGTCGGTTTACCCATGTTTTACGAAAACAGAAGGGAGAAATTTTAAGAAAATACGCCGATAATTATTTCAAATGGTTGTAACTCTGAAAATAATGTGAATTTTTCAAAAATCCTATTCGAGCCTCTGTACAGAGGTCTGAGCTATATACAGGCAAAAAAGATATTAAAAGAATAGAAGCATTTTTTACAAAAGGAGAACATTTGGAAAAAAGGTTATTCGAAGTTCATTTTTTGCCAAAATATTGTATTTAAATAATTTTTTTGTCATAATGTCCTCAAAACAATTTTATACATGTATTCTAATCTAAGTGACACTAAATATCATGAAAATTATACATTTATGTGGTTTCTTAAAATCCCGGTTCCGAACGTAGTCGGATACCTTAATATAAAGGGATTTAGAGCTTAGTATAAATGCACTAACTGTGTTTGTGAGTGTTTAATTAATACTCATTTATGTTTCTTGAATCCGTAATTAAAAAATATAGATAAATCAGTTTTGTTTTATGAGACCATGAACAACTTTCCTGCTTGAAAGTAAAGCGATGATCAATAATTAGCGAACTTCATGTGTTCTGCGCATTACATTCCAACTATAAGGGCTAAAACACATCTGGATCCATTGAGAGGTACCAGACGACTTGCAAAATGTTTCATGATAAATAAGTTTTAGTGCTAATGCGAAAACATGACATTATATCAGCGTTTCTCAAACTGTGGCGCACCCCCCCCCCCTAAGGTGGCGTGATAAGTCTGCGAGGGGGGCGCAAGCATATTGAAAAGTTGAAAAAAAAAGATTATTTAAAAAATTATTAATTTACTGAAAGAAAACAAAATACATTTTGTCTTACAAGAAACAAATACATATTTACACACTGATAAAAACACTTATAAATGTATCAGTACTGCACAATGTATTTTATAATTAATTTAGCAATACTAAGTTAAGAACAAGTTTAATAACTGCCATTGACCCCATGGGCTTGTCATTTATAAAGTTATATACAAAAATTAACACTTATCTGGATAATTTGTTCGGTTTATAATTGATCCCTTAACTGTCGATTAAAAGTTACGCAATTCGCTCCCAATGCCACCGGACACACTGCCAAGGTCCTTTTATTGTACTCCATAGCCTTCGGAATAATTTTATGAACATCAGTGCACAGAAAAGATCGTACTTTGGAAAGACGTATAAATCCGTCCGGGAGAAGTAAAGCTTTGGCTAAGCGAGACGTTTATCTACGTCGGTGACACTTAAGAGGTTTAAGTCGTATTGCAGTTTTAGCGTCAAAGTATAGTACTGTTGAATTCACACACACACACACACAATACATTGTTATTGTATGGGAGGGCACAATGAAAAGTACGATTGAATATTGGGTCGCAAACATTTAAAGTTTGAGAAGCACTGCATTATATACATCACATCTCATTATTTAGAAACTCCAAACAGTACTACGCCAGATCTATCAGCCTTCCAGTTCCAGTCGGAATGTTTGGTAACTAGTAACTGAAATTAAGAATCAACAGAAAATATTTTATTGTGTAATTTTGAAGAGGTGTAGCCAAATATTATTCCATTTAAAATTTTAAAAATGTAGAGGCGTACGCTCACGAGATTGGATTTTGCTAGAATAATATCAATAACTTATTTTTAGGAAACTACTGGTTGATTCAAAATTATAGTGTGACCAATTTTAAAGGCATATAATTATTGATAGTGAATTTCTATCGTTTTACTACTGGTTTTATTTTGAAAAAAAAATATTTAAATTACGAATCTAACCATTTTTACTAGTGAGAATAAATTATAGTATCGAAATTAGATCTTCAAACCTGGAACAAAATTTTAAGGCTTTTAAAGGATGGTTGTTCAAATTCTGTTATAAATAAAACGTTTCAAATTCAAAAAAGATATTTTTCTATTGTATTACTATCTAAACTTCAGAAAGAAATAAAATTTGGCTTGCAATCAAAAGCCTCAAGGGAAAAAATGTGAACGAAAGGAAGTTCCTAATGAAAAAGAAGAAAAAGTTGAAAAGAATTATCGTGTAGAAAATCCTCTGCCTCAAAGAACTTTAGCAAAGAAACTATAGGTATCGCAATCGACAATTTATCGTCATATAAAGAAAACTGGCAATAAAAAGTAAATAAAGTAGTCTGTCATCAGATGTCTGTAAAGACCATAGAAAAACGAAGAAAATGCTCTTGGCTTCTGTATTTAATGTTTCGCAAAAGTACATACAAAACAAGGGTAACTTTAGATAAAACACTGTTTCATCTGTCGTCCACAACTGGCGAAACGATGATACAACATATTTCACATGCAAAAGCTTCGAAAAGGCACAGCTGTTTTGGAAAAGGTTAGTTGGCCGCCAGGTTTTACGGTAGGGATGGGAATGTCTTCTCAAGGCTTAACAAAACCATTTTTGTTGAACCAAACACTAAAATTAATGTTAAAAAATTCTTCCTAATGAGAAATAGCTAGCATCACCCCGACTGTGCTCCTTACGGTTATTTTTTATGGGGATACTTAAAAAACAATTAAAAAGTCTTAAAATAAAAACACTTCAAGTAGCAATCAAAGAGGAATGGAAAATACCCCCCTCCCCCAAATAAAAATGTTCAAGAAAGTTTTGGCTTGGCTAAACGTTTAGATGAAGTGTACTATGGTAAAGGAAGCCACATGGAAAATTTCATGTAAATAACTTTATTCGATAAAAATTTATGATACTCTGAAAATGGTCACATTAGTTTTGAATCAACCGGTAGCTTATCATCTGTGATTATTATTTGTATAACGAATTATAATTATAACTAACACTATGATTTTAATGAATACAAAATATTTTTATATCAAAATTAATTTATAAATAAATTGTTACATCTTACATCCCTATATCCATTCGTTTGAGGCAATAATGGTTGATTCCACTGTCAATCAACCATAATGTTCGTCTTTATTTTCACTTTTCAAAATGACAGATTAACGATGTTCGTGTTCTTCGCGAATACTTTCTAAATTGGTTTGTTTTGACCGACACGGATAAATTGTTTCTTATGCATAAATACATGTTTCCTGGGCTTATTCTACCGAGACTTCACCCCTATTGGTTATGTGCAGTAAATATGGGCATTTTTATTCTAGGAATAAAATTTTCCTTCTGTCACATAACTCAAGTCTACGCATTTAAGCTTTCATAGAAAAAGAGGTAAGCGTAGCTTAATTTGAGAGGATGCCATAAACACGTAAACGGTTTTCGTTAATATATGTAGGTAATTTCGATAAAATTCAATGGAACTAATGTTTGTTTTTTTTTTAAGTCCCTTTTAAAATTCCAACCCATTGAGCTCAATGCTATTTTCAGATCGATGGTTTTTCTTAACGTATAATGGTTGCAGAAAATTATTTGTGTCAAGGATAAATAAATTACTATGTTTTGTCGAATATCTGGAAATATTTACAAAATATTTAAAGTCCAAGTTACTTTTTTTTTAAAAAAAAAAAAATCTGATTATTTAAACTGAAATTTCAGAAAATTTGGTGCATTAGAAATTTTTTTAATGCAACAGATTCTAGTTCTGAAATTAATTAATAATTTCATTGTACATTTTTGTTAATCCCATATCTTGGATTCACTAGAATGCAAAAATCAGTATTCAGTTGTTACATTGCTCTCAGTACTGCTCGGATCATTCAGTTCATATTAGCAATATGTGTTTAAGAAATAAACACATATTATTAACATAAAATGGAATACAAATTTTAATGATTTAATTTCCACGAACATCATAATTCTGAATGAAATTTTCAACTTAATCAGTTTTATCGAAATCTGTGAAACTTTTAGTGTTCCCAATTTTTAAATACTTAGCATAATAAGAGGATGTATTTGTTTATCTTAAATTCTCAACAAATCGTTCCATTTTATTATTCATTTTACCATTGGAATGTGTGTCTAAATAACTGAACATACTTTTTATGATGTTCCTGATTTCGGATGACGTGGGAACAGGAGCTGCATTATTCATTTCATTTTCGTCATTGGAATTCGCATTAATATTTTTTTAGCTTTGATCAAACACCAAAATGTGTTTGTTTGCTGTAGTTATAGGGCTTTACTCGCGTATTATCATCATTTATTGCAACGATTTCTTCCGATGATACAGTAGGACAGTCCAATAACACAGAAACTTTCTCAAGCACCCCTCTAAACTTTTTCCTGCACAACCGGTGTTTTTAGTATTTTGTTGATTCCCAATTCCCAAATTGACATCATTTCGTATTAAGAGGGGAAAAATGCATGAAAATACATAGTAGTTTGTCAGAACCGTTGTATTATTTCGCGTTAAACGTATTTTACTGTAATTACATTTCAAGAAAATGTCATTTTCTATGCATAATTTTGTTTCATACTTTTAAACATATTTTGAGAAAAAATTCGAGGGTAGTAAAAGAACAGAGGAGTAAAAAGAACCCTGACTTATACCTCAGTATAAAAAATATACACAATAAAGATATATAACACTGTACAATACTAAAATTCTTCTATTTTATTCAGTGGCATCTACTATGATTTTTCTATAAAATTTCTGTCTTATAAAACTTTACACATCATCGCTTTTTCATCACTTAAGAAGAAAATTTCACTTAGAACGCTCAAAATGCACATTTTAAAATGACACGTTCCACATTCTTTGTTTTTCAATTTATGAGGTGACCACTTACACTACTTCTGTATTTTTTCAATAGCTCTTAGGTGCCGAGAAACTGTTGAATAATGCAAGTCAAATTGTCTCACACACTTCAGAAGAGAATTAGAATAACCACTATGCTAGATTATTCTAATGGTTTCAGGAGGATACTGTAGCCCTGAAGTTTCTTAGCATCCAATGGTGTGCGCGTTCTTGATTTTTATAAATCAAATGCTTTCAGCTTTCCGTAAAAAAATGAAAGTTTTTCATTCTACCTTGCATTGAATTTTGTTTCGAAGACCATTTTAAATTACAGAGAAATACGTTTAACGCAAAAATGCTTAAGACGAAATATCGGTTAGCATGAATTAATACAACGGTCCCGACAAACTACGATGTATTTATTTACTTGCATATTTTTTCTCTTAACACGAAGCGAAAATCGCTTAACACGAAAAAATTTCTTTTCTGGGTGAGTGAGTGTTGGGGTTAAGGTGCAATCCTGGCATGAACACCAGCGAATGGAACTTCTGGGAATGAACACTTAATAAAATGTTTGAGAAAGTTTCTGTATTATTGGACTCTCCCACTGTATCATCGGAATAATTCGTTGCAGTAGATAATGATAATGGTGGTACATCCCCAATTATGGCAGACAAAGACATTTTGGAGTTTGTTCAAGCTCAAAAAATATCATTGAGGCAGTTCCCGACAACGAAAATGAAATTAATAAAGTACATCCTGTTCCCTCGTCATCCGAAATGAGGAACGTCATGAAAAATATGCGCAGTTATTTAGACGCACATTCGAATGGTGAAATGAATAACAAAACGGACGACATCGAACAGTTTGTTGACCATTTGATGCTAAGAAATACGATGCATAAGTTGAATAGTTCATGGAGTGCCTGCTTTCCGCAGGGAAGTTCAAACTCCTATCATGGAAAAAAGGAGAAGTTGCATGAGTTCGGCTTTACCCCTTAGCCCTTTACTGAATTTAAAGATATTTAGAATTTAAAATTAAGTTTAACTTGAGTAGAGAAAAAATGATAAAAATTAATAAAATGCATTATATTATTTTTTAAAAACTCAATAAATGTTTAGTTTTTCAAAACCTTGAAAATTTTGTATTAAATTTCATTGTGAGTGTTTTTGTTCCATTGATTCTTATTAAATACATGCATACATACATATTTATGCAAATAAAATGCATACTTATAAACTTAATTTTATTAAATATTTTATTTTTGCTTTAACGCGAAAAATTATTTCAGTCCCCTTTGTTTCGTGTTAAACGATTTTCACTGTTTAAAATTAAAATATGAAAACGTTAAACGACACTTTCAAAGTAGAGTTGTTCACTCATTCCTAGTTATTTATATGGGGAAATGAAATACGACTCACTCATTCATTCACTCGTCACGAGATCTCCTGAACTATTAGGTATACAACTTGAAATTTGGCAGGCATGTTCCTTTCGTTGTGTAGGGATTTGCTAAGAATAGGTTTTACGAAAATCTACTGCTAATGGAGGTTGCAGGGCGTTGTAAACAAAAATTCCCGGGGTGTTTTTTTTTTATTTATTATTTTTTTTAAAGCTATTACACCCCCAGACTTAAAATATGGCAAAAGTTTCTTTTATTGAGTAGAGATCCGCTAAGAACAGGTTTTGAGGAAGTCCACACCCAAGGGGGAGGATAAGGAAACGTTAAGGATTAAAATAATTCCTATTTATAACTATTAGAGTAGCAGACTTTAAATTTGACAAAAAAAAATATTTCTTCAGTTGAGTAGAGATCTGGTAAAAAAACGAGTTTTGCGAAAATCGACTCCCAGTAGAGGAGGTGGGTTAAGGGGGCGTTATCGATAAAAAAAAAATTCCTTCTCTTGAACTGTTAGACCTACACATTTGAAAGCATGTTTCTTTTGCTGTATAGAGATCCATAAAGAACGAGTTTTATGGAAATGGATTCCCAAGGGGGTTGCAGGAACGTCACAGATAAAAATTTCCACTTTTTCAACAATTAGACCTACTTACTAGAAATTTGCCAAACATGTTTCCTTTGTTTAGTAGAGATCTACCAAAAATGATTTTTATGGAAATCAAATCTGAAGGGGGTACGAGTGTCTGAAAGATACGTTTAATCTCTCTCTTTAGAAATTCAAGTCCTGTCCATTTTAAGGTATCCGACTACGTTTGGAACCGTGATTTTGCAAAAGCGTGTAAATGGATAATATTTATGAAATTTAGTGTCAGTTAGATTAGACAATGTATATAAAATTGGGTTAAGAATAGAATTACAATAAAAAATTATTTAAGTATAATATTTTGACAAAAAATGAACATAGAATGAGCCATTTTCAAAATATTCTCCTTTTCTGAAAAATGCTTCTATTATAATAATATTTTGCCTGTATTCAGCTCAGACCTCTGTACAGAGGCTCAACTAGAATTTTTGAAATGCATAACTTGGAAGTCGGTTTATCCATATCTTACGAAAACAGAAGGGAGAAATTTTAAGAAAATACGCTGATAATTATTTCAAATGGTTGTAACTATGAAAATAATGTGAATTCTTCAAAAATCATAGTTGAGCCTCTGTACGGAGGTCTGAGCTATATACAGGCAAAATATTGACACAATAGAAGCATTTTTTACAAAAGGAGAACATTTGGTAAAAAGGTTATTCTAAGTTAATTTTTTGCTAAAATATTGTATTTAAATAATTTTTTTTGTCATAATGTCCTTAAAACAATTTTATACATGTATTCTAATCTAAATGACACTAAATATCATGAAAATTATCCATTTATGCGCTTTTTTAAAATCATGGTTCCGAACTTAGTCGGATACCTTAAATCAAGAAGTGAGAACTATAAGTATTTATTTTTGTACAATTGAAAACTTATTGCTAGGATTTATATATCAATAAAAGCAATAAATAGTTATACAACACTATGAAATACTCAGCGAAGTGGCCCCGAGTAACTGCTAGTATATCATATTTTTGTTCTGACAAAATTAATACGTTGTTTGAAAAACGTTCTAAATTTAGCAACCGTTAGGGACAATTGAAATAATTGAACTAAACATAAATGAAAAAGGAAATTGAAGAGTAAATTATTTATTGGCATTGTCCATGTGACGTTTTGTTTAATTTTAATTAGCTAAAATATATTTCATTTCGATTATTGGGATAAATTAAGAATTATCTGTAAATACATTCATAGAGCTTTACACTCTTTTTTTAAAAAAACCACTCAAATGTGAAATAATATTACAAATTGTTTCCTTATTTCCGTAAATATTAATATTTAAATTTTGAATTGCTAAATATCTATTGTCTGCTAGTTTCTTAATAGCCCATATCAATCTTTCGAAAAGATTCTGCAGTGTCAAAATTCGTTCAGAAACACATTCGAAAAAAGAATTAACATACAAAAGTGAGAAAATAACTTACGACATTAATATAAATGCAGATTCACATCTTTCGAGGATTGTAACTGAAATAAAAACATGTTTTACCGCCTCTGTGTCTTAGAAAATGACATTCCATTTCCTCCATTACATGAGAGGAAGAACAACATAAAGTTTGGAAATAATGATGTGCTTAAAAGAATCGTTTGGTTAATTCGAAATTGAAAAAAACAAAAATTCCACGCTATTACGAACGATAATGTTCTTTTTTTCAATCTGAAAATAGGTTCGCGCTCGCGGTTCTTGTTAGAACAATAAAACCACAGAATGTTGCATCAAGTATGATCCACAGTCTAGGGAAAATTGTTTCTTCGTTGTTTTTTTTATCGCCGTTTTTCCTGTCGCGTTGGTCAAGGTTTAGGTTCTGTTTTTACGGTCAGTTGATCACAGACGTGCTAATCAGATGGAAATAAGTTTACAAACAGATCGTGGAAAGTGGGAAATTAAAATACTGCATTAAATGTTTACATTTATGATTTTGCATATTACTGGCTTTTGATATTTGTACAACAACTAAAATTGTCTATTTATAGGTCTATTTTTATCTTCTAAAATAAAAAGAATAAAAGTTTATGATTTCTTTTTTTTTTTTAAATTTATATCTTTAATTTGCGAATGATGTGCAAATCGATATCGCTTTGAAAATTGTTTTTCAACTGTTTAGTATGTTTCGACTAAAATACTTTACTAATCTAACTTTTATTACTCCTCGTTGATGCCATTCCTCAGTTTCAAATTAATCTATCAAAATGATTTAAACGAATATTATAATATTTGGGTCAAAAAGTTTTATTTTTATTATACAATATTAAATTTTAATTAAATAAAATTACAAAAAAAGAGTGTGCTTATGACCACACGATAGAAGTGATAACTTCAAATTTTGTAATGTTATTTCAGGGATTTGTTATGAGAATAAAAAAACAAGGGGTATTAGTATTGTAATATAAAATTATTTATTCACATATGTCTGTACTCATAAATTAATATTTTTTGCCAAATATACGATCATATTTGTGAATTAATTATATTTTAAGAAGGAAACAATAGGTTTATGGTAGCTGAAATCGGTTATAAATACTTAAGGTTCAAAATTATTTAAATATCTAAAAAAAACTCCGCTATTCATTGTTCCGTACTTTGTCGTGCTTTCATTTGGATCATTTGACATAATTAAATTGAATTTTGATTAAAAAAATATAAAGGCTTTGATTTTTCTTTTGAAAAATCTACATTAAAATCCCCGCTTAAAATAATAGGTAATTTGTTCAGAAGAGTTGATCCGACTTCAGTGCAGGCAACTAAATTTTTATCAATGAATTCGATAATTTTCTCTACACTTTCTACGAAACATGTAAAAACACCTCTCTTTCATTACGCACCCTTCTTAAATCTCGCCTGCGTGGCTGGTGTTTTCCGTATTTTATTCATTCCCAGAAGGAAAAATTTTTTCGTGTTAAGAGAAAAAATACGTGAAAATGCATGAGTGTTTGTTGGGACAGTTGAATTATTTCGTGTTAACTGATATTTTGTCTTAAGCATTTTCACGTTAAACGCATTTCATTATATATATCAGAAGGTAAAGAAATTATGAAGGCAGTGGGCAAATAGTAGTGCATCGCGCTTCCACACCACAGGTCCGAGGTTCAAACCCCGGGCTGGGCAAGGTCGACTCAGCCTTTCATCCTTTCAAAGGGTCGATAAATGAGCACCAAGCTTGCTTGGGAACTTAACACTGGAGGGTTTCGCGTCGGACTAACCACCTGACCGGAACATCTGCTCTTGCACCTCAGGGCGCAAGGTTGCGTATACTGAGTTAGACACAGTAGGCCTTGGCTCTCATAGGCTGTTGCGCCACTGAGTTAAGTTAAAGGAATTATAACAAACACACCTATTAATATTTCAATTGATCGTGACCCTGAAAATAATACAAATTTTTCAAAACTTTTTGTTCAGTCTCTGTATAAAAGTCTTAACAAAATAATATTACTATAGAAGCATTTTTTTTTCCTAAAAGAAGAATGTGTTTCGAGAAAATATTTAATTCTTTTTACATTTTTTCCCCCAAAAGAATGCATTTAAATTATATTTTTTTCTCGTAATAACACTCTTAAAAAAATAGTTTTACACATATATTCTAATTCAATATTAACACTCAATATGTAAATAATTATTCATTTCTACGCGTTTTCAAAATCATGTTTTCGAACGTTGTCATTCACCTTTAAAGATTGTATCAAAGTTTGATAAACTCAGTTTTAAATATCATTAGTAGCATTCCGATATTCGTTTTCATATTCAAGGCATCCAAAACTAAAAAAGAAAATACATCTAAAAAAAATGCGTGATAATCTTATTTATTTAAACCACTTAACGCTAACCGAATTCATCAAACTAATTGAAAGTTAAATTTACTTTCCTGAGTCCCAAAGAAGATCATATCACATTTATTTAGATCATTTATTGAATAAAGGTACATTTATTGATTAAGCCAGCGGATTTTTTCCTCATAAGGCAAAATAGCAAAAGGGAGATATAAATGGCTCAACTTAAGTGTTTCAATTAAAAAACCTTAGGGCTTCTGCTTGGACATAAAAGAAAAATCCGAAAAGAATTCCAGAGTATTTATATCTGGATTCTTTCCTGATTGTTGAAACTCTTCGTGTATCCATTTTGTATTATTTGTTTGATGATTGGGCGGAGTTGAGTTGAGTTGAGTGATATACGGATTCGATAGCCGAAAATAACTTGTTCTGATTGCTTCCGCGTTTTCATTTTCCAAGGTGATAAAAGACTCGTTTTCTACTGCACTGAATGACAATGAGTGTGATCGCCAAAAGGCCTTTGAATGTCGCCAAGACATGAATGATAATTTAACTGCTTGTCGAGTGAGCTGACTATTAAAAGTATTTGGTATTTTTAGATATCAGGAAAGGTATATTAAGATCTACTCCGACAGAAATGTAATTTAATTAGAGGACAAAATTAAAAACGTATGAAACCTGTAATTAAGCAATTCATTGTTTGGTTCTTTTTCAAAATGATCTTCCAAGATTGTTTTGTCTAAAAATCTATATAGTATCGTGTTGGGGTGGTAAACAGAGACTTCTTAAGAGATGGGTCAACTGGGCCCGAGCCCAGGGCCTTGGTCCCAATTAGGGCCTCGTTTCGTTATCGACTCAGCCGTAATATCATGAGTTGAATAATTTCAACGGTCAAATGTTATTTCCGGTTGTATTATCCGAAAAACTGGGAATTTCGGACGATGTCAACTGGTTACATGTGATGACCATCGTCCATACATAGGCCTAGGCCTACCATCATTACTCCTTCAGTGAAAATACAGCAGTTGGTTGAACCGGTTTGTGCGATCATAAGTCATGCCCATTTTGCTTGTTTTGGGTTACTGTTCGTACGAGTATTTGACAATGTGTGCTATGCACTATCTACTTTTAAGGGTCATAGATGAGTCCTAAATTTGTGTGGAAGCCCAGGGCCTACTTTTGTGCCGTAGGTGCCCAGGGCCACGAAAAGTCTTGACGTCCCTGGTAGTAAAGGACACCATTGAGATCAATTTTGAAAGGAACTTTGCTGGTTTTTATCATCGTACTTTGCACAGATTTTGAGTAGAATGCTGTAACGTTTGAGAAAATTAATGTTAGCGTGAAAGGAAATTAAATATTTCGTTTATTTACTTCACAGCAATTAATTACTGTATATACATTTACATTGAAGATATTTATTAAATTGATTATTTCATTAGAGTTCAGAGCAGTGGCGTAACGGAGAACATTTGGGCCCCCCTGCAAAGTCAGGCTTTGAACCCCCTAGAACCCTGCCCCCCCCGTTTCGGGGGTGTACGTTACGCCACTGGTTCAGAGTATGTTATTTGTGAGGGAGGAGGCAACACGTCCGTCTCTTCGTTGTTTTTTTTCGGACTCCTCTCCACTCCAAGATCTTGGGATATGGGTGGTTTCTTTCTGACACCTCGAATTACACTCAGATCACTTTCTATCGGTCAAAAGTTGCCGGGGCGATGACAGAAGACAGGTCCCCGCAATATTTAGGGGTGCACGTGTGCATAGGAACACTGTTACCCTATCCTTCAAAAGAAGCCGATTTTTCAGCTGTGTGACACAAAAACGTCTCAGTGCATTGTTACACCAATTCGGAGCTCGTCAACATGCATTTGATGTATGGGGTGGCAAATGGAAATGGAACGACAGTTCAACTAATGCAATGGATAGGGACCTGTTCTTCGGCCATCCCGCTTTTCAGATTTGGTTTGCTTAGATTTCTTCTTCTGTGATCACATTGAGAGCTTTTAAAGAAAATTTGCGTACGCGCATCATTTTTTTACCCACATGCTGATTTTAATTATTCCGGTTCCCTCTACCTGTTTTTATATATTTGCCAGATATTTTTGAAGCACCCTGTATGTTTCAATAAAAGAGTTTTAGATGGTTTCTTAATGATTAAAGAGTACACATTGATACATTCAAATAATTTTTTGTAATTTATTTGATTAAGCGATATTAGTGTAGTCCGAAAGCAAATTTTTCTTTGATAATAATAAATCAACGCTTATACAAATATTAATAAATTCAACATTACATTTCCTTTCTTTAAAAGACAGACTACTCTATAATCCATAATTTACTCATTATTTACACTTAATTAAAACTGGCATTTAAGTAATAATATAATATCACATTCACACTCGCAAATGCTTAGACACTTTGTAGAAAACTTTTTTAATTAATCTAAGAGTTCTATCAAGCTCTTTTCGTCGCAGCACGTTATCAGTCATTAATAACTAAAACGCTTCTCTAAAACTAAGGTGACCAGTTTTTTTTACTATGAAGAGGAAGACGAATAAAAATTTGAGAAAAAGTTACAACGTAAATACATGAAACATTTTATTAATTCAAACAAAAATACGCTAATTACGCTTACATCCCTTTTAATTATTTACTTAAACGAGTATTTTCTCATTGAAAGATTTTTTTGTTTGTCAATGTATTATTTTCTAATATATCAGAAATTTCGGAGCAAAAAATATCCTTCATACTGAATTTTACGGTAAGTACTGCAGCTAAAATATCAACATTCAATCTTGATTTTTCCCTTGTCCAAAAATTACCGACTGAAAAAACTCTTTCTACTGCTGCATTAATTCCAGGTCAGCGTATCGTAAATTCAACAAGAATAACTAAATGTTCATATGGAATGTGTTCCATTTTGAAATGGTTAATTATTTCCACCCATCTTTTATCAATTTCAGCATGTAGATTTTCCATTTGTCCCAATTTATTATAATTTAAATATTCATTCATTCTTCCAATTTCTTCAAACAGACAATTGTCATCGATTTAATATCAGGCATTTTTTTTTTTTTTTTTAAAAAAAATAAACACAGTTTTCTATATCTGCCCAATTTACTTGTGTTGAAGTCAAAAAACACCATTGAAAACTGTTATTTCCCGTGATGTTTGTTTCAGACTATTCTTCGACATATTGGAAACATATTTGGTTCATCTCTGAATACAGAGATTAACAGATCAGTTTTAAAATATTGAAAAAGAGGACAAGTATGATGACACTTTTTGAGGAAGGATAGGACCTATAAAAGGAGGACTGTCCTCCTTAAAGGAAGATGGTTGACCACCTTACTAAAACTAAAGATTAGTGCATATAATCAATTTTTAAATAATTCTACTATTTAGTCATTAGTCAAAAGATTACTTTTCGATTGGGGATGTTTATACTGAAGAGTCGACAGTTTCTCGACAAAAAAAATCATTAAACGGCATCAATCATCTGTGGATAAACTCTTCAAAAACCATCGATTGGTAATCCTATGTTAATAACTGTATGCTGGCACTCCCATACACTCGACTGAAAAGCTGTTGTGATCAATCGTGTTTCAACATTCGGAGAGTAAGGTCACGGAGGAACACTCTCAATGTCAAGGGTTATTGACAATGTGTAACTTAACACTGTTGTTGTTTGAGTTGTATAAACTTAACAATTTATCTATAGAGGTGGTAAAAATTTTAAACGAGTTAAGAAATCACATTTTCAAATTTAGTAAGATTACATAATGTTTCAAATAAATTGTGCACAAAATTACAAAATCCGAATCTCTTAGAAAATAGTGTCACAATAACAGATTATAAATATTTTAATATGATATTAGAGTGGCCAAAATTGTGAACAAATTTGGAAATTATGTCTCAAATTTTGTATATTCTTTAAGAAAACACTACGAATATATATCTAAATTCTATTTATTTCTCTCTCTTTATTTTGAGTTTAAGAATGTGTTTGCAATTCTATATGGTACAGCAGATTTTATTTTGGAATAGTATTTTATTGAAGATTTAGGTTTTGTCATTTAATGTGCAATTTGTGGGATGGTGTTTATCGAATTTATAAGTTTATATACCTGTGTTTAATATATTAGCTAAGGCTGTTTAATTCAGTTTAACCATCTTATAATTTATGATTAAAAATAACTGTGTTCGGAAAAAAAACTCTTATCATTCAGCTACTTTCAGAGCAACAAAAACACAATTTTCTGTACAGTTATTATCTTTCTGAATTTTCAAGATACTCAACTGGGGCATTTTTTATGTAAATTGCCTCCTTATTAATAGCAACAAAATTCTGTGGAAAACTATTGATATATCTGTGATTACACAGTAAAAAAAATTATTTTTTAAATATTGTTTATAATTAATGAAAACTCATTTTTTTTCAAATTTCAATGTTTCTCTTGTGTATTATCAATATTGCTCTAAGATTCGTGAAATTTCATTGTAAATAAATATACATGTTATTTTTATGAAAATAAATACAAACATTGTAAATGGCTATTTTTTTTTTTTTTTTTTTTTTTTTGACGAGATAACTTCTTTAGACGCGTTTTGCTGGAGAATGAATTTGAATGATGTGTTTTAAAAACCCAAGCACTGTTATGCTCGGGTTTGTAACAATGGTAATAATACTACTGAATCATTTGGGTTTAATGAGTCATGTATCGGAGAAATTTGTGCAGCCAAATTTAGAGCAGAAAATGAACGAATAATTCTAATGGTTACTATTTATATTTCACCAAATCAAAGAGTAGAGAAAATTATTGAATTCCTTCACAAAAATTTAGTTGCCTACACTGAAGCCGGATCAACTCTTCTGAACAAATTGCATATTATTTTAAGTATTTTAATGTAGATTTTTCAAAAGACAAATCAAAGCCTTTAGTAGATTTTTTTTTAAATCAAAATTCAATTTAATTATGTCAAATGATCAAATAAAAATCACTATAACGTGAAAATAACTGTTTATGGTTTTTTTTTTTTGGAGTTTTTTTAGATATTTAAATAATTTTGTAATATAAAAGTATTTATAACCTATTTCAGCTACCATAAACCTATTGTTTCCTTTTTAGAATACAATTAATTCACAAATATGATTATATATTTTTCGCAAAAAATATTACTTTATGGTACAGACATATGAATAAATAATTTTATATGACAATACTAATATCCCTTTGTTTTTTATTCTCACCTAACTAATCCATGAAATAACATTATAAAATTTGAAGTTATCACTTCTATTGTATGGTCATAAGCACACATACTGGTTTTTTTTTTTTTTTTTTT
>BMAV01007335.1:204827-224851 GCA_019973955.1 Trichonephila inaurata madagascariensis
TAAATCGCCAAATGTTGCAACCGTCTTCAGACGAAATATCGACAACTACAACCATTTCTGGTTGTTTCCCATGCAGTCTTTAATAGCGATAAGGTAAAATTAATAACAACTAGCAATAATGAGCTTTCACTAGAACATATTTTGTCAAAAGTGTCCACTTGACGAGATTTGCACCGGTCTAACCAAACTGAACCTATTTCTTGTATAAAATAATTTATAGTAAAAATTCGATTTATTGTCATAAAAACAACACTTCAACAGAAAACAAATCTAGAATTAATGTTTAGGTTTTGAAAGTACAGGCAATAAATTTTATGAATGTATTTCAGAATAAATATCATCTTACTCATGAATGTTAACGTGAATTTACATAATTTAGAAATTTCTAGTTAACACTTTATCTCAGTCTAGATACCTATTTAATAATTTTCTCACAACGCATATATTATTATTTAATTTATTTTGAACTTCCTTCAGTTTCAAAATTCTGAAAGAGGAAATGAATTAACTAGTGGAGCATCTCCCGTTTGTTTGCTTTTTGTCCATGATTGTTGGCAGATGAAATTAAGCAAACATTTTCTTTTATAAATATTTTTTTTTTATTAACTTATTAAAATTTCATATCTGTAGCTTTTAATGCAATGATTAAAAAATTAAAATATTTGTTTTGAAAAGATTAATTGTTTTCTTCTGATTTAATAATCATTTAATTTAATGTTTCATATTTTTAAACCCAATTCGGAAGAAGTGGAAGTAAGAATCTTTTCATAGAAAACATAGAAAGGAAGTAATTTCTCATAATTTCTATTTGATATTTTTTTCGTGCTTATAAACTGTAGAAAATTAGCTTGATTTCTTTAAAATCTACTCATGGAAAAATTAATCCTCCTCCTAGTTCCAATCCAGCGAGAATTATATGGAAAACTTCAATATGAAACAGTTTGATAAAGAAATACATTATTTTACATTAGATTACATCAATTCGTACATGAATCTGTGTAACTAAACTTCATTTTAATTTAGGCTCTTGTATTTTATAGCAAATGGCCAAATTGTTGCTTCAATTTTTAATACAAATAAACACGTGCATATAATGCGATATAAAAAGACAGATATTTCACGGCATATTTTTCAATTCCTATTATTAGCTCACTCTCTCTATATATTTATCTTCGTGGAATTTTTAATCGTTAATAAAATACATTTTTTTAAAGAGCTCAATTGAGCTGAAATTTTATATACATGATTATTTTGGATTACAACACAGTAATTTAACTATAATTAATAAAAATTAATTGATTAAAACTAATTATTTATAGAATTACAAATACACAGCCACGTTGGCATCATTTTTGGCGACTTAGAGACCCTTTTAGCGACTTGTGTCAAAACTTGAAAAGGTTTTTTTTCTCACATTTTAAAGCACTCATTTGAGCTGAAATTTCCTATACACTATTGTTTTGGTAAAAATACGATAATTTAATTATAATTAATTAAAATTAATTGACTGAAACTAATTATTTAAAAAATTACAAATACAGCCACGTTGGTTTCATTTTTAGCGACTTGGGTCAAAACTTTAAAAGATTTTTTTTCCTCACGTTTTAAAGCATTCAGTTGAACTGAAATTTTATATACACGATTGTTTTCGATGACAATACGATACTTTAATGATAATTAATAAAAATTAATGACCGCTTAATGTGAGTCTGTCCTAGGTATATACATATTTATAATATTTGTAACTATTTAATAAAAAATAGCTAAAATAAAATTTTTCTTTGTTGATCTAAGTAGGAATTGAGTTAAAAAAAAATTTTATATTACTTGTTATGTCTTACTTTTATTTACTGCTTTGTTGTTGTAGTAGTTGAGTCATGGTTAGAATTCTGATACCATAAAAAAAACCCTACCTATAATGGAGCTGATGTATATTAAATATCTGCCGACGCTCAAAAAGTCCTCTTGTTGGTATGGTGGAATAGTTTGGAGAGTGGGATTTTAGCACGGGCGCTGTCCTCGATACTTGAGAGAGTTCATAATTTCGCGTTCTGTAGCCGTTAGCTCTAGTTTTGCTTTTAAATGCGATGTTAATAAACAATCATTCAATATTTTTGGTACTTTTCCATTTTTCCCATGCATGAGATAAGTCGCCAATTACTATACAACCGTCGCCAAACGAAATATTCCCATTGGTAACCTACCTCCACATTTTCAAAACCAGTCGTAGTCTTTTCTTATTGGTAATGTCTTTTTCATAATACATCCAAAATAGATGAAAAACTAATGAGAACTAACATTTAACAATTTGTTTATGTATATGTTGTGTATTGACGCCAATTTAGCCTTCTTGGCGAGAAATACCGGTGAAACGGAAAAGTACCATATTTTTAATTTTATTTCTCTGTGTGTGTGCGTACGAGTGTGTGTTTCTCTCGTTCTCTTTTTATTTAACTTATTCGTTTACCCATATTTTCCATTTAAAATTATTTTTATTTCTCTATTCCTGATAATTTGATAAATATTAATAATAGTACTAGTAGGACAAGTAAAATTTTCAATAAATAATAGGACACAATTTCATTTGCACACTGAAGAATCATTATTTATTACCCATATAATTCCCATGGACAGACGTGAGTTCTCTGTCTTTAATATTTAAAAATGTTTGTTCGGAATCATTTTTGCTTACTCTCTCTCTCGTAAGCCATGTAACACAGTATTTTCAACAAAGGGTTAGTGCGGGAAAACTTTCAGTTAATCCGTAGGATGTCTTTAAAATAATGGAGAAACAAATCTTGTTCCAGTGGGAAATTCAACTACAACAAAATCTAAAACTATATTAAGTCTTTCAATACGCAACGTCAGTGACTGTTGGATAGTTCTAACGCGATTAAATGAGTGAACCAGTGTGTTCACAAAAGTAGGGTTTGAGAGCTCAATATCCCCCACGGACCAACAGATTTTTAATTTTTACCGTAAATATTACCCCTCAATGCAGTGGCGTAACGTACACTCGCACAACCTCCGCATCACGAAGAGGGCTCCAGATTCTATGAGCCCCAAATCTTGATTGATGTCAAGTACGTATTTAACCAATTTATAAAATATACTAAAGAAAAAACCTGATTTTGCAGAGGGGTTTTAATATTCTCTGTTATATATGCCACTGCCTCAGTGCATTCATCTTTATTTATATAAATAGGAGATAACTACTCCCCTCAAAAAAAAGGTCTGCATTTGCTACTGTCTTGTTTTCACCAACTTCTCTACTGAGACTACCTTACAAATCACCACGTTCACATGAGTTTTTCTGAAAAGTAATATAAGAGTTAATAAAATTATCTCTTAACTTGCCATGCTTCTTATTTTATTAGACATAGTTTTATCCTTATATTCCAAACATTAAACTGGTTTTATACCATCTGCTCCCTTTAAAAAGAAAGAAACGTTAAATGCAATAAAAACAAAACTAATAATACCGTTAGAAATTTCCCACTTCATCGTAAATATCATTTTGTAGGTTATCGTACCAACGAATATGTCATTTTATATCATACCGCACACAATAAAATAAACAATAAAACACTTTAGCTATGACGTTCTGCTTTCATCTCCCTCCCTTCATTGCGACATAAATGAACAAAGAAATTCAAAAATCAAGATATGCGTCTTCCACATACTACAGTCAAGACCCTGCAGATAAGTAGGAAATGGCCTGAAAATGAAACACGTGCTGTCAACATTACACACAAAAGTCTTTACCAATTAGTTCAACTATAAGCAAGACTAGATTAACTGTACGAAACAAAACGAACTCGTGTTTAAGGAATATGGAAATGAAAAAAATTTGCTGTTGCCAGATTTACAAAGGTAAATGTGAAATCAAAAAGCTGTTCAAATGAACTAGATTCCACGGAAAGGATTGCTTACATTATTTTTTTTCAGAAATTCAGTCAATTTTCATAAACTATTTATCAACTAAGAAAGTATATGTTTTCCCTTATTAAGTCCAGGCATACCAATCAGTGCGAGAACTACATATTCACGTGATGCACGATAATACACTCACAAGGGATCATGAGGCTGCTTCTTTGGCATACCTTTGAGGCCAAGATGTCTTCAAAAAATGTTTGAAGGCCAGAGCTACTGCGACTTTTTTATCGGATTTGGTGTATATACGTACATGTCAAGGTCTCTACTAAAGCAATTCATAATAAAATAAAGTTTTATCAGAAAATTTGTTTTCTGCATTTTAAATCTCTTAAATTTACATTACAGTTTTACGCATTTTGAATTCGCAGTTTTGTCACTATTGCCAGTTGAAATCTGATTTGAAATTTCCATTTTTTGTGGAAAATATGCCAGGAAAAAATACTTGACGATTAAAGTTAAATTCGGATGATGATCTTACTGACTTAAGTCGAGAACGCGAAACGAGAATACCCCCATCCCCGAGCCCCTGGGTCCAATGGGCTCAATTCATGACGGTAACATGATAAAGATTAACCCGTGTTCTCCATTCAAAACAGATATAAAACTAATTACACTTCTTTTCTATTTGTAAGACTTCGATAAAATTTCAAGTTTCATAATTGGATAAGAATGTTCAAATGTTATGGGGGAAAAATCTTATTTTATGCATGTACTTTTAAATATATATATATATAATGTATTTTGTATATCTGTGCAATAATATTATTGACAAATATGTAATTTTTAAGAGAAAGTTTCTACAAAGAGCAAAAGTTGGCAACACAACGAAGTGCATGAAAGGATTGGCTGGAAACACGATTGCTTTTATCGCGTAATTATGAGATCATATGAGTTTTTGAACTGATTGGTTAGAAACATGTGGTTGTCATTATCATGTGACTATGACGTCACATGAATTTAGCCCGTCAGCCTGGGCCTTAAAACGTCCCTGCCAAGGGTTCTCCCCTTCAGAAATCACTGTTATTAATAACGTTCACTTTGCTGAAATATAATTTTGTTTTGCTATTCTAGCTATGCTAAGATGTATATAAAAACAAAAATTTGTTAAAATGTAGAATTCCAGGTTAAAATGTATTAATTTAAAAAATTTTTTTGTTCATTTATGAGATATGCTGATAATTCCACTTAAACTTTTGTATTGAGCCAATTTCAATCTTCATGATATATGTGACAGGTGCTCTTTATATGTCAATAACACATAGCCTGTAACTTTTATTTCTTACATGAAGTGATTAACATAATGAACCATATCGATAATGAATACTATACCCCATTTTAATACGCTAAATATTGTATCTTTTCAAATGATATTAAGCTTCCGTGTTTCTAGCAACCCTAAAAAAGTTGGACATTGACTTCCAAAGCAACTACAGACACACCCAGTGGTTTTTTCTCTCTCACTGGAGCTATCATCCTTAAAACCGACTGACGAAATCTTCAAAAAGAAAAATTAATCAGTGAAACACACATTCCAGTTTATGTCAGTAACATTAAACTTTTACTGTTTTCTCTCTGAAGTGAAATGAACAAGGTATTTCCGTTTGATGTAACGGCCATTACATAATCTTTCACTTTAAAAGACAAGTTTTCCCATTCTTTCTTTCTATGCCGATGCCAAAACATGTCAGATGAAAATGGGAGACTGTTTTCTCTCGTTTTCTTTTTGCGTTACTTGTTCAAGGAAGTAACTTTTTCTCTCCAATTAAAAATATAATTCGTAACAGTTTTTGACCTCGTGAGTAAACACACAAAAAAATGGAAGATAGTTTCCTTTTAAAAAGGCTCTTTCTTTAGTAAAACGTGCTCCAGAGATGAGACTAATTGAGATTTGTAAGATTTTTACTTTTATATATTTCCCCTTTTATCTCTATAACGTACCTTTTGTTTTCATTTTTTTTAAAAAAAAAAAAAACCTCAAAAGGAAATGTTACAATCTTCATTTCACGATTTACCATTGTTTCCGTTTGAAATTGAAACTTAGATTAAAGCTTTTTAGCTTGTAAGCATTATTTTAGTGAGTACATCACGTTCGTAGGACTTTCAGGTATAATTAAAGACAAACATTTATGATTATGTTTGCGCAAATACTGCAAATTTTAACCATTTTGCTGAAGAAGTGTTTCCGGCCATTAGTGGAAAAATTCCCAATCAGAAGATGTACATTATCTAAGAAAATTTAGCCACACGAATCGAATAGTTAAGATGACTGACTAGGTTTGGAACCTTGATTTTGAAAAAGCGTTTAAATGAATATTTTTTTAACATTAAGTCTCGGTTGAATTAGAATATATATATATATATATAACTGTTTTTAAAATTTTATTACAAGAAAAAAAATATTTAAATGCAATTTTTTTTTTTTTTTGTAAAAATATAGAAAGAAAGACATATTTTTAAAACACACTCCTTTTATGAAAAATACTTCTATAATAATAATATTTTGTCTATATATAGCTAGAACTTCTGTTCGGAGCCTAAACAAGGATTTTTGAAATTTTTATTTTGGAAGTGGATTTATTCATATTTTAATACATCAAAATAGAGAAATTTTAACAAATAAAAAACTCTTTATTATTTGAATTGATCGTAATTCTGAAAACTAGGTGAATTTTTTAAAGGTCCTATAGTTCAGCTCTTGTATTGAAGTCTTAGCTGTATATAGGGAAAACATTATTATTCTAGAGGCATTTTTCGTTAAAGAAGACTGTTTTGAAAATATGTCATTTTTCCTTCATTTTTTTTGTCAAAAATTGCATTAAAACAATTTTTGATTGTAATAATATTCCTAAGACAATTTTACATGTGTATTTAAATTCAAGTGGCACCAAATATCAAAAAAAAATTATTCATTTATACGCTGTTGAAGTTTTATCAGCTACAAGTGTGAGTAGAGCGGCGAAGTAATTCATGTCGTACCGCAAATTCGAGTCATGAATTATTAAAAGATCGCCAAGTTGAATAATGATGACCGCATTTTGAATAGAATTGGATTCAAAATTTTCACACAATACGGGGTGTGGTTTATTTGGTTTAACTTAATGTATAGCTTTAGTACTTCTGTGATATGGTCGTTCTATGGCGACCATATCTTTGATTGTCAGCGTGAATTAGAGGTGTGGGATTCTCGAAATGAATCGAATCGACATTTTAAAATTCTTAATATGACTTTATTAAGAATATAACTTAAATTTCTAATAAATTAGATAAACTTATATTAAGTGAGAATAAACCAAACACACAGCTGTGGTTAAACCTGATCGCGTAACTTTGATCACTTATCTAAATAATTATATTATCCGCCTACTTTCAATTCTGATAATATTACAAGTTCTAATATCAAATAATCAGTCCTACCTTGAATCAAGCTAAGGTTCAATCACTTTCAGAGAGACTTTTAGGCACGCGTGTAATAGTATGCACCTTGTAGTAATGGCTAGCTAGAAATCTGGTAATCTTTGGTAGGCCGTCAATTCACACTTCTATCTCTTCTAAACATAACTTTTTCTAAATTGCCATCCCGCTTACTCAAACTTCTGTTCTTTTAAAGGCTATCTTATTTGCATTTACAATTGCATTTCACTTCTTGGATTTGGGTTGGAAAAGATTTGCCATTAATCTTGGCCGTCAAAGAACCCAGAGGTTATGTTACAGAAAAGACGCGTGAGCCCGTCACACTTCATGATCACTTTTGGCGATGAATATCGAAATTTTCAATTAGAGTGAATTGTCGAGAACGACATCTAAACTGGTATGGGTATCTTTCTTTTCTACAAACTAAAGTAGTATGAAAAAAAGAGGCGCTAGAATAGGGGTGGCGAACCAGTGGCACGCGTGCCATTGATGGCACGCGACCCAATATATTTGAAGTGTTACGAACAAACGCGAGTGATCGGTCGCAATTTTCAGAGAGATTTTCTCTAAACGCTGAAGTTCATTCTGTACCCTGGTGTGACTTCATTTGTTAAATTAAACTTGTCTCAATTCGATTGGTTAAAAATTGACAAAATTTGAAATGCAACTGAGAGATTGATTTCCAGTCTAGTTCAATATGGATTCAAAAATGTATTAAAACAAGGGAAAAGTTGGAATTGATTAAAACAGAAAGATTACCAAACAATATAGGTAAAAATACCTGATAGGGACATCTGCTCATACACATCAGCACCCAATGGTCACGTATACTGGGATAGGCACAGTAGGCCCTGGCTCTCATGGGCTGTTGCGGCACTGAGTTTGAGTTTATAGATGAAAATGCTAAAAATGAAATTTTGGAAAATGGTAATCGATTTCAGACACATTAAAATCTTTAAAGAAGCCGAATTATGCTATTTCAACCATATTTTCATCTGCTTATGGCTGCAAATTATTATTTTCAGAGATAAAAAAAAAACATTAGACTCGCTTAGAAATCGTTTGGCAGATGGCTCCAATTCAGCATGCATTATTGTAAAAGTAGCATCTTAGAATCCTAATATAAGTTACTTGTCATCTAATCCGCAACAGAAGCCCCACTCTAATGTTACTTTAATTTGAATTACACGTATAACTAAAACAGTTACTACTATACAGTACAAAATGTAATTTTTCGTAGTAAATAAAGAGTTTTGAGTTATTAGTATTAAGCTTTATTATTTTCCACAATAATCACAAATTAAAATTCTGTGACGGCACGTTTATACCTCATTGAACATTTCTTGGGGAAAATGGGACGTAGATCCATAAAGGTTCGCCACCTCTGCTCTAGGACCACAATTTTCATACTGTGTATGTCCCTTGACCATGATTCAGAATTAGTAGGTCCATCATTGTTGACAGTCGTGCAGTTTTTGAGCTATGTGGTACAAAAGAAATGAATAATATCTGTAAAAACTTTTATGGCGTGCAAAAGCTTCGTAGAAAAGCAAAGACATTCACAGAATCATAGATTGATAAAATTCTATACACAATAACGTCATAACCAGTTCGATTCAGATTCTTCTGTAATCATAGCAAGAAAAAACGTAATTTTCAAAAAGAATTGCTCGTGAGAGAAAAATGGCTGTAGATTAAATTACTTTGATGTTATTCCATTTTTGGTCAATTCTTTGGGTTTTTGTCTGTACACAAGTTAGAACAATAAATCAACCAACAAGTTTTTTAAGCGGAAAATGAATTTTAATTATCTTGTATTTCAATAAATCGAAAGTTAATTGTTACAGGCAAACGTTATTTTTAAAGAAAAATTTGTATGCTCAAAAATGTTACAACATTTTATTTTTATTTTTATATGGGATTTATCTCCGTCATGAATATTCCTCGATGAGATCAATTTCTATTTTTGTTGCTTTGAATAATTTTTTATAGTTCAGAGCACCTTTTACTTTGAAAAATGAAATAACATATTTTCAGATACCAAAAGAAAAATGTGTGAAGGGAATTATATGATTTTTCATATATTTTTGTACTGAGAGTGAAAAGAGCGTTTCTTCCTGAAATAAAAGGCTGCAGTTTTCAAACCTCATATGCTTAAATTTTTAGGTCAAAAAGCTTGTAAATTTTATTTAAATCAGCACAGAGAGTATTTAGAGCAATATTAATAAAATAAAAGAATCACACAAATAGTTAAAAGAGATTTATTTAACAAATGTTTTTAATTTTCAGAATTTTTTTTTATAATTTTTTTTTTATAAATATTAAATATTTCAAAGTTTAACGACGCAAAATAAATTTAAAAAGAAACTTTAACTAAAATTAAGCATTTGAAAGTACATAGTAGCTAATTAAATACTTTTTAAATTTCGAACATCCATGAAAGAAACAAATTATACAGCAAATTAAAAATAATTTTTACTTTAACTTGCAGAAAAATAACTATTTTAAGAAGAGATAATATATTATGTATCTAAAAAGCATTATTATAAAAGTATATATCAGAATTTTTTAAGATCTTTAAAGTAGAGAAAAAAGATTTAATATCTTCCTTTTCCGTAAAAAAGAGGGGAGGGTGAACCATTCTTGCCGGTAAAACATTTTCCGAGGTTTTTAATTTCAAAACAAAATATGTGTTTAAATTAATTAAAACTTAAAACTCATGATTTGTAATTTCAAATAAATGTTTATTTGAACAAAACTTTAAAAAGCTTTTCTTGCATTTTTAGTTAAATATTGAAAATGTATAGTTTTCCTTTTCGCGTAATAAACTGATTTAAAAAAAAGCAAAATATATAGCCCCTGATCCCATGTAAAAATGACAAAACATTATTTTTAATAATGATTTTTTCACGAAGACAAATCAAACGGATGTCATTATTAATGTAAATTTCAAAGAAAAAATTGATTTCATGCATGACATAAATATTGTGTTGCTTATAACAAAACGAATATAGAATGTGTTTAATATTTTTAATAGCTTTTTTACCCCTTCTTCGCACGTTTGAATTGAAAAATTAAACAATACAGATTGGAGGATAAAGAAGTTTTTAATGAGTTAATTTTACGTGAATTGCAAATTAAACAAAAAAAAAAGCTTTTTGCATATCTCAGCTGAATAAAAAAAAACCCTGTTTGTTAAATTTTAAGTCTGTAGATGTAATAGCTGATAAAAAGGATTTTTTTTATCTATAACTCCCCGTAACTCTCTTGAGGGTCGATTTTTGAAAATACCTTCCTAAGCTGATCTCTGCTCATCAAAAGTAACTCATTGTTACAAATTTTGTGTAATGAATGCTTTAAGTAATATAAATAATTTATATATCTGAAAGTGTAATACGTTAACATTACTTTTTGTTGTACTTATTTTATGTTAAAATTGTCATCGGCCTCACACTCCTCTTGTTCAAGCTTCCGCAGTTCCTGATGCCTAGCGTAGACAAAACAAAGTACAAAGTTTTGCTTCACACATAAAAGATAGATCTATTCTGTCGTGGGATTTTTTGCAGATGGCAGAATTTTTTCCTACTTACTTGACAATTATCGTTATATTTTGCACACTTCACACAAGATCTTTATAAATTATAGCCCATGTGTTATTCTGATGTGTAAGCTATATTATTGTAATGTTTCATTAAAATCCATTCAGTTGTTTTTGCGTGAAAGAGTACCAAACATGCACACAAACTTTCCCGTTTATAATATTAGTAAGGATGGTGATTTTTGTTCACAGAAAAGGGTAGATGATAAAATTAATTTTTACGAACAAATTATTTTAAGGGGTGGTTATTTAAGGCTACACTGTGCCCTACAAATTTTAAAAATACAATTTTTTTCTTTGTGCCAGATATAATTGGGAAGCTTTTCACCTAATTTCAGATCTGATAACAAATTAGTTTTTAAGATATTTGTGAAATTTTGGTTTCGGTTTCGTTTTAAGGCATTTTTCCACTCTAAAAGTGAATTAATTAAAAATGTTTTTGAGCATAATCAGCTCTTTCAGTGTGAAATAGTTCTTAATTTTAATTTTCATTATTAAAATCATTTCTGCTTGATTATATTCTGAATTTTCTGAGTTCTTATAGTTACCTAATCAAGACTGATTTCAAGCCCAGTTTTTGTTTTAAAAAATAGTTTATACATAAAAGCATTATCATTAATTTTTTTCCTTTTGAGAAAATGCCATGGCCAAATCTTTCTCATGTTGCTATGAGAAACAATATTTCGAAGAGATAGAATACTACTGAAAATGATGCATCTAAAAATCACAGCCCTCAGCTAAGATACTGCAATTAGACTTCAGAATACAAGTATTCTGAACTCAAGTATTACAGATAAAACTGAATATTTTCATGATATACCAAACTACATTATAGTAAACATATTGTAGTACTATATTATAGTATTTTGAAGTTGCGCAACAAAAATTCAAACTTGCTAAACTGCCCCAATTTAAAACTGAAAAAAATTAAATTTTATGTACAAACCTGGTGATTTTTGGCTTAAGTTAGTATTCTTATTATTTTGGAATACTTTGTGTTTCAAAACTTTTGAAAAATATTGTGTTAAGATTAAGCTGAATAACCTGTCGTTGGAACAAATGCTATCAATGTTATGCAAAAATATTTTTTGAATTTAAAAAAAATCTTTTCAGTCATATTTAATTAAGGTAGTGTTTTAATATAGAACATGTTAAAAAATTGAGTTTTACAGACCTTATTATATTTTCCTTTATAACTTTAAAAAATTTTAATGTGTTTTTCTTAGACTTTTAATTTTGAAAAAAGATATAAGTATTTTCTAATCTTTAAGGCTTTTCTTTTCTGTTGAAGGTAGAATCGAAATCTTTTTCATATACTCACAAACGTATGTTCTATGAAAGTTAGTATAGATTTAAGTCTGAGATCTATAGTTATATATATTTTTTTAAAAAATGCTAAATTTAATATTTTAAAAATGTTTGTGTTTTTTCCAGCTTTTGTTGGAAAAATAATTATTTAAGATCAACAATGGGACAGATTTTCCAATCCATACCAATTTTTGTTCGCAATAATCTAAGAAACATAAACCACTTAAAATGACCAAAAAAATTAAAAATTAAACATTTTATAAAAGTTTGAAAAAAACTTCAAAAATTCTTAATTTTTTAAAATTGTAAAATAACGGTTGGTCAAACTGGCCTTTTACTTTCAAAATCAACTTAATAATATAATCTGAATATAAAACATAAATTAGTTTTACTGTTACTGTTTCCGCAAAAGAAGTTTTTGAAAAAGTGTACTGGATAGCTTTATATAAATTTAAACATTGTGAATTTTTCAATAATGTATCTAGTTTTTATGAACCAATTCTATTGCTTTTTTGTTGTTTTATAATTGGCAAGATTAAATAGTTTATATAATTAAAATGCTGATAATCTGAATGTTATTTTCAACCTTCTGAAGTATCCGTTATATCCATATAAGACAATTATTTTAAGGTTGTCTTCGGTAAAAGTACGAGCTTGAACTAAACGCGAAGCTCATTTTCAGACAGAAAAAGTGCCTCAATTTTTCTATGGAAATTTGCAATATTATAACTCATACTTCTGTTAACAATATCGTGTTATTAAAAATGCCAAAATATTCCATGAACACTTCCTTTTTTTAATACATGAAGGTATAGCCCATTGAACATTACGGTATAGGAGAAAAAGCGCGAAACACATTTTATACCAGAAAAAATGAATAAACTCGGTTAAAAACAGGCAGTATAATACAAAATTCTGCTCTCTAAAGGATAGTGAAGCCAGAATATCATATTAATGTTTCATTTCTTTTGTATCTGAAAAAAATGCTCCAAATTCTGGTCCTATTCTTTAACATTAACAGAAGACAGCCTTAAATCATAAATTTGAACATTTTTTTTCAAATTGATTAATTGCACCAATATGTCAATTTTCTATATCTCCCTCAAGCAAGAAACTCTATTACCAGTTTAAATTCTCTCAACAAAACTACGTATAAAAGAAATAAAAATTCAGAAATGTGGGGGAAAAAAGAAAGAAACCTGTTCATCCTACGCCGCTTTTATTACCCCATCCGGTAATCACTGGCATTGCAGCTTCCGTGATGATTACCGAATATTCCAGAAAAGGTCTGGCTCTTTGCTCGTCTGAAATTCCGAATAGTTTTCGTTCTTGAATGGCAGTGAAAGATTTACGGTTTTGTTAAATAATTACAAATTTGAACATCGAATGTAAAATACGCTTAAATAAATCTTTGTATGATGTATGTAATTAAAGAGAGTCATCAAAATGCAATGACCTGTTAATTATAAATGTTGGGCTTTCAAATTATTAAAAAAATGGATTCTGCTTCTACTTTCATACTGATATTGAAATTGCATTTAAGTAAAGTAACTTTTTAAAAATTAAAACATTAAAAACACGAGATAATTGTTACTGCATATTTTTATTTACATTTGAAGTCACAGAAGACATATTTAGAGGAAAGCGACAAATTAATATTTAGCGAGAGCTCCATATGTCGCCGTGACGTCATGCATCTAATGGGCTTGATTCATGAAGTCACATGACAAAAACAAACTCGTGTTTTCCATTGTATTCACAAAGAAAACATTAAACTAATTGTACTTGTTCTATTTGTAAAACTCAGATGAAATTTCAAATTTCATATTTGGGTAAAAATGTTTAAATGTTAGGAAAAAAAATTTCTTCAAAAAGATTTTTTTAAATTAAAAAAAAAGTCGTATTTTATGCTTATACTTTTAAATAAAATGCATTTTGTATTCATATGTACTTTTTAAGAGAAAGTTTCTGCAAAGAGCAAAACTTGGCAACACCGGAGAGCGTGAACTGATTAGTTGGAAAAAAAGATAGTTTTTATCGTGTGGTGAGACTATGACGTCACAAGAGTTTTTGAATTGATTGGCTAGAATCACGTGGCTTTCACTATCATGTGACTATGAGACGTCACATGAATCAACCTCATTAGTAAGGATCCAAAAATTTTATACAATAGAACGTCGTTTATCCGAACTTTCATTATCCAAAGCGTCAAATATCCGAACCAGTTTTTTTTTTCTCAACTACATGTACTGTATATGATTGTTTTCGAACAGTGCAATGCTTAACAGTTGTCTCGCGTGAGGCCAAAAGTGATGGAAAAACCCAAGGTCAGGGATATTTGGGGAATTTCAGTTGTGTCATTTGTGTGTGGAAAACATATGCGCGTAATATTAGGTCAGTTGATTTCCAAGTTAGGGAGGTGTATACGTTCTCTTTTGTTGAGTTGTGAACTGCTAGGGTTTCGAATTCAAAACGGAAGCGCAACGTCTTGAACATAGAGATAGAACTTGAAATATTGAACCGTCTCGCGAAGGGAGAAAGTTGAACGTCTCTAACACAGTTTTATATGTCTAAATGATGACGAGATTGTGACTTCCGTGCAAGAAGAATCCAAACCTGTCGACGATGAAACGGATGAAGACGAGGACAACAACAACGAAAGTAGTAAGGGTCCATCAAGTGCTGATGCGTTTTCTGCGTTAGAGACAGCTATGGAGAGTGGTACGAACAACAATCGGAGTGCTGTCCTACTCAACTACTGCTGCTCAAGAGAATAAGAGATCTTGTAGCGAAAAAACGAAGGTATATAATGGTACAGCGAAAAATAAGTGATTATTTTCCGCAATAAAAGTAAAATTGTGACATTTTGCACCTATTTTGCTTTTTCTTCAAACACGTTTCCGGCATGTGATGATTTTCAATATTCGTATAGTGTCCGGTTTCATATACTGCATGGATCGCATTCGGTTTTCGATTATCCGAACAATCGCGTATCCGAACGGTGTCCGGTCCCAATTGATTCGGATAAACGACGTTCTACTGTACATATATAATAAGAAGTAATTTCTTTTATTTGTTTCACATACAATAAGCTAAATTCATGGTAGTCGCATGATAAATATAATTAATGGGGAAAAAGAGCTTCAATTCAAAACAAACCAACATCACACTTATACGTATACTTTTAAATTAAAGGAATTTTGCTTACCTATATGCGTTATTATTGTTGACAAATATATACTTTTTAAAAGAGCGTTTCTGTAAAAAGAAAAAGTTGGCAACAACGAAGCAGATGAATTGATTGGCTGGGGATACGGAAAATGATTTATCATTTGACTATGACGTCATACGAATTAAACTTATTACCATTTATTAATCATGTAACTTTTCGGGAAAAGAATTCCGATCAAATAAATAAAGATCTTCTGACAATAAATTATATAAATAAATATCAGTATTACCAGTTATTCAAATATTTCACTTTTATTTAAGAAAAAGTATTAGGAGCCTTTTTCTATATTAAAATTTCTTGAAGTACTAAATAATAAAGAATAATTATTAGAACCCTACCACAGTTCCGAGGTTCAAATCCCGGGCTGGACAAGGTCGACTCAGCCTTTTATCCCTTCAGCGGGTCGATAAATGAGTACCAGGCTTGCTTGGGAACTGAACACTGGGAGTTCCGTGTCAGTTTGACTACTTGACCGAAACATCTGCACATGCTCTCCAGCGCCTAAGGTCACGAAAACTAAGATAGGCACCGTAGACCTTGGCCCTCATGGGATGTTGCGCCACTGAATTCAGTTATGTATTTTCCATGTATTAACCTAACCAGTAATTTGTAGTAAACCTTAGAGTTTAAAATGTTAAAATTAACTTATTCAACAGAATTTTTATAAACATTAGTAAATGGCTGATAAAGAAAATACAATATATAAAGTAACTCAAATATAAAATGTACTTTTAGCATTATAATCCTTCACTTTTTCTGAGCTCCTTAATTTTTCAAATATGATTTTTTTTTCGAAGCAAATTTTTTTTTTCTTGAACTTTTCAGCAAAGTGCAATGTAATCTCTATTGCAGCATTCATCAATCAAGTTTAGGTTCCCGTTATAGAAATCTAAATATTTTTTTTTTACAATTATCTCACATCTTTAGCGTAATAAAATTGAATATTTTAATCGTGTTTGCCTTTTTGACCGTTTTAACTTTTGAGGAAGTTGTCATATTTTAATAGTTAAGAGAGTTCGCACATAATTTGATATATATCATAATATATCGATTCTATAAAACGATTCCTTAATTCTCTTTTGCCGTTGTTATTGCTTCTGTTTCTCAGTATTATAGTCCCTTCAATTTTGATGTTTCAATTGGGGAAATTATCGTGATAAAAATTTGTGACGGGCTCACGCGTCTTTTCATTAACATGTCCTTTGGGTTCTTTTGGGGCCAAGATTAATGGCAACTCTTTTCCAACCAAAACCCAAGAAGTGAAACGTGAAGGAAAGATTGAAATTAGATAGCTTTTATATATCAGAAGTTTAAGTAAGCAAGGTGGCAATTTGGGGAATGTTATGTTAGAGAGTGTGATACAATCGTGAAGTGACAGCCAACAGAGGTTATCCCGAAGATAGAGCCATTAGGTCAAGGTGCATACCATTGCACTCGAGTAAAGACGCAACTTCCTTAATATCGGATCAACGATTGGATTAAGGTAGGATTGACTATTTAATATTAGGACTTGCGATATTATCGGAATTAAGATTAGGTGGGTTAGATATTGGTCCGAGTTAGGTTATTTCGGTATTACTTGTATTGTGTGTTTGTTCATCGTAGATTCTCTCATATATATTTATTATCTAATCTGTTAAAAGCTTAAGTTCTAGTACTTAATAAAGATATTTTAAGAACATGGAAACTTCTCATTCTTTAGTTGAACCTACACCTCTAGCTCAAGCAGATAATCTAAGAGAAGGGCACCCTAGGGGGAGGGCATTTTCACAAATTACCCAAATCTGTAAGTCAGAGATTTTCATTCGCTAAAATTTTAGATCAGAAATTATGATTCTCTACGTCTATAAATAATATTAAACGAGAAAAATTTAATTAAATTAAACTAGCAATAACATATCATAAGATCTCAGTTAAGATTACATTTATAACTTTCTTTTGTGGTTTTTTTTAAATAAATGTTTCCTTGTAGAATATTCAAAGCTGTTTAGAGCAGAAGAAAGTAGGTAATGTTTGCTGAAATGAAAAATTTCTCTTGTTTATCTATCATTTTCATTGTTGCAATTACTTTTGCCATTCATTAGTGTTTGCAATTATTTTCAAATTAAACCTTTATTATTCTATTTTAAAATTTTATTTTGCAGTCTTCTAATAGTTACGCAAATCACTATTTACAACTTTTAACAGAATTTCTTAATGAGAAAAGAAAACGTTTTTAACTAATTCTCATTACAGAGCGAACCTGTGTTTATTATTTGTTCTCTTCAGAAGCTATTAAATTATTTCACTTCCTTTAAATTCATTAAATGCCATCACTTAACTGTCCCCGTAACCTGACAAGCAGAATCTCAAGAAGCGTATCAAAACACGCGCTAACGACACAGAAACCACAATAACACTTTCTTTTTTTACGACGCATGCCTTGTTTTTCCCCTCATTTTTCTCTCTTTGTCCTTTTTCATCTTATCGAATTCGGAAATCGAAAGTTTGGAAATCGCGTTTTTGAGAAACAAGAGGGTTGAGTTGCAACGTTCTATTTCCACGAGAAATCGTTTTTGAAAAAAAAAATAAAAAGGCAACCTTCGGAATAAATTGAAATGAAGAGAAGAAAGGCTTCCGAAACTAATGAGACAATAATTGGACTATCAATTAGTTTGGAATTCTGCAGGTCTTTCACGTGGAATTTTTTAATGGCACTTTTCAAGTATAATCAGGAGTTAAAGGTCTTATTTCAGGAAGAATTTGTTAATAACTCTAAAAGAAATTTATTGCAGAATTTGGTACATGTCATAATGATTCTGTTTGTTCTCTGTAGCTCTTTAATTGATTTGAAAAATACTTTTAGAGAATTTCAGATAGCAAAGTTATTCCCAAATAAATTACTTTAAATTTGGTCTTCTTTAAATGGGCAATACAATTAAAAAAAAAGAAAAGTATTATTTACTAAGCATAAATATGATATTATATAAAACAAGTAACATAAAAAAATTCAGTCAATTCCTACTTTGAAAGGATGAATAGAAAGTATTTTATTAACGATTGAAAATTTGAACGATATATATATATATAAGTAAATATTTATATATAGGGAGAGAGTGAACTAATAGTAGGAATTGAGAGAGAGAAAAAAGAGCATGATTTGTCTGCATTGCTGTAACAATGCACACTCGGTTTGGCTGAAAAGTCGGTTTTCAACGCCAACTTTTGTCATTGTTTTGATAGTTACATTGTTACAACAATGGAGACGAATCTAAGTTGGCATCGAAAACCATTATTTAATTAAATTTAATTTAATTAATTAATTAAGATTTGAAAAAACTGTATTAACATCAAGCGTCATCCACTACAAGTTTAAAAAAATGTATTTGAACTTGATTGGATGAATAGAAAGTATTCTATTAGCGATTGAAAATTTGAACAAGATAAATATATAGCTATAGTAGGAATTGAATAACGTGGATTATAAATATTATAATCATTTTCCAGTAGAAAGAATTTTTCTCAGAATTAGCTTCTATTCAGATTTGGTACCTGAATCTAAATTATTTAAATTTGATATTTTAAAAATTGTATTCTGTTTAAAATTAATTTATTTTCTTGTCGTTATTAAATTTTATTGTACTTGCAATCTTGACTTAATTTAGCCAGTTCTCAGCAATATGACATTATGTTCCAGGTAATTTTTTTAAATCTTTTTTTAATGAGAATGATGTCCTACTTACGGTATTCTTTCTTTATTGATTTCTTTCTTCAAGGGTCCAAGAAAAAACTGATGCATGCGTAGGAGAGATGGACTATCACTCAAAGTTGAGAAACTCTGGGGAAATCATTTGTTTTTCTATTAAAGTTTACATAGTAAATGTTAAAAAATGCGATGATGTCTTTCTGTCTTTAAAGGATTTTTTTGCTAATTCTATCTGAATTCTTAACAATCTTTTTCATATAAATAACATGTCCGAATTCATTTAGTCTTTATATATGTCACAGCGAAACGATGAAATTATAAATTTGATCAAACCTCTGAGGGGTATGATCAATTGACGGGAGATGTTAAAATAACGTCTTTTCAAGGTCATTTCCCTGATGAAAGTCAGGGATTTGAACAAATCCCTGATCTGTTCCAATGAAATGATGAAATAATATTATCAAGAGTTTAAAAATGCTTATTTAACAAATATGGTGCATAATTAAACGTAGCAGTAAGTAATACAACAATAGTGAATGAAATACAAATTATTTATTCGAAACTAATTAACAAATAATTAGAAAATTAGGCTGGTATTTTTTTATGTGTAACATCTTTCCTCTCGGCAGCTGAATATTTGTGGGAGTGATTTTGTGAAAAGGGACGGAAATGCGTTACAGGAAACCGGGGAAGCACGCGTGGTGGTGTCAACTGATTTGGAATGCCCCCCCCTTTTCAAAGTTTCTTTACTTATGGTGACCTGTTTTAGGCAGGTGAGGGCTTACACACTAAAATATCAATCCCCATGGTAATCCTATGGTGCCATTTTTCTTAAAGATATATGGTTGATATTT
>BMAV01007335.1:224951-235882 GCA_019973955.1 Trichonephila inaurata madagascariensis
CTGAAACAGTTCAGGGATTTGATAAAATCACGTACTTTCATCAGGGAAATGACCTGGAAGAGACGTTATTTTAGCATCTCCCGTCAAATGATCATATCCTTTCAGGATTTGATCAAATACCTAATTTAGTCATTTCCCTGCCATATATATATATATATATATATACAGTCGCACCTGCATATTACGAACCTCTATATTGCGAATTTTTCTACACAGTGAACTTTTTCCGGGAACCAAAAACATTTCACGATTTTTTTCGTAAAATAACCTCCCAATAGCCAAGTACATTTTCTATATAACGAACTTTTTCTCTGGTGATTACATTTTTTTTTCCTACTTAAAAAGTACTTCCGGACATTTCAAGTTGTTCTCTTTTTTAGCACTATTTATGGTGGTCATAAATCTTGAACTGGTTTTAATAGGTGCCTAATTCACCAAGGACAATAGAATTCTGGGCTTTTCATCCAAGTAGTGCAACCCTTAACCCCCTTTGTCCAGTTTACTAGAAACATCTTCGATATCCCCTTTCATCCATAGTGGAGTTGTCTCGTCTCCTTGAACTAGTCTCCGTTCATTCGCTGTGTTGATCAGTCGCACTGGTAAGTTCGTTTCTTGTCAAAACGTGAGTGCTTGAGCATCAAAGAAAAAAACTTAATTCTTCAGGAAGTGGATAAAGGCGTCAAAAAGCTTTCCTTGAAGTTTTTCTTCCCTTCTTTTCTTTTTTTTTTTTTTTTTTTTTTGATCGGTAAGATATATATATATTAATTTACAAAAAAAAGTATGAATAGTGCTTATGAATTTAAAATTTGTTTTATGAGGTTTATCAAGAAAATCGAAAGATGAACTCTATATAGCGAATTTTCTATGTAACGAACTTTTTTTCGGGATTGAGCGACTTCGTTATATAGAAGTCCGACTGTATATATATATCTTTATATATCTGTATATATATATGTTTTTTTTTTAATCTCTTAAAGCGTAAAAGAATGAACGAACTGTCTCTGAATCACTTTGTATAGCAATTGTACCACAACCGAAGTAAATGAGAAAAAAATTTAGGATACATCATATGTATCGCCGAGTACAAAAGGCCAATAAAAAATTAAGATTCTTTCATAACTATAAAATTATCTTTAATGAAAATATGGTTTTTTTTTTCATTACTTCATTATTTTTATTTGCATAGTTTTCATGACGTGACGTTAATACGAGTGAATCCAATCTACTGACAGATGAAAGAATAAAAACTATCTTTTATTTAAAAAAAACACTTATTTAATATTCCGCTCTAATGCGAGATACATATGTCATTAATTAACTGCCTACTAATGAATATTAATGGTAATTTACTAATAGTAAAAAATAATTATTCTAATATTTTTAAGCATCTAGTGTCGACAAGAAAGATTTATTGTTGTAAAGAAATCTTTCTTTTCTATATTTTATCCAGTTATAATCTTTATAATTTTTTTTATTTTATTGATACTACCGAAGTCTTCAACAAGTTTGACGACGGCATATATTTAAGAGCAAAAAACCTCTCCATTAGCATAAAAAATAAAATGGTAAAAATGTAAAAAATTCCGGGAATTATTTTTTAAAAAAAAATTGTACGTGTTAAATAACGAGTTCAGGACTAGTTTTGCATTATTCGGAAAAGAAATGAGTAATAAGTTTTCTTTTCATTATACTAAGAAAGAAAAGAATTAATCGGCAAGATAACTTTTTATTTGGTACCTTTTGTATCTTAGTAATTTCAAAAGATAGCTATTAAGAAAAGGCGATTTAAATACAATGAACAATTTATTTCATAATTAGATATTTATTTCTTAAGAAGATTATATGTATTAGCTCAGTGTTATTATAACAACTAAGTATTCATGATATATAAATGATACAATTTACACCTGCAATACTCTTCTAAAAAAGGTGGGGTTGATTTCTGTTTATTAAAATAATAGAGAAAGAAACGTTCATATAACTATGGATGAGGAAAACATTCTACGTTTTAAATAAAAGTTATTACTCAGTATTAATTTTCATCGTTGTTAATCCTTTAAATGTCTTACAAAATCCCGGGAGAAGAAAAGTGAAAAAATAGAATTACCTAATTTCCGAATTTCAAAAGTGAAAATTACCATTAATACTAAACTTTTTCCCTAGATGACATTATCAGGCTATATTGGCCCTTTAAATTCCTAAAATATTTTTCATTATATTTTAACTTGATAATATTTTATTATCGTCTACTTTATAAATTGGAAAAATTATTATTCTAATTTAAGTTATTTCTAATTCTCATATTGGAAGCTAGTTATTCTTGGAATCGTGTCGTGAAAAAGCGATTTTGTCATTCAAGATGTATCCAGTAAGCTTTAAATTTTTTTATGATTTTAACGGAAAACTACTTATTCGTGTTCTTATTCTAATGAATTATTCATGTTCCAAAATGAAATGATTTCCAGCAATCTTTAATTCAGTGTTTCTGATATTTGAAGAAGAAAATAATTCTATGTTTTGATTCTGTTGTCAATATGTCCCTGCTTTAACAAATAACTTTTGCCATGGAATATTTTTTGGTCAGCTTGATTGAATTCTAAGGTACGTTCTTTTATTATTATCTTAATCCCATGCATAAATTATACTTAAAATAGAAACAATCCATTTTCATATTCGGATTTTCTACATTTAATTTTTTCGTGTTTATATCGAAAACGAATTATTTAGTGACCTATATTTGACAGTAATCGTAGGAAAACATATGTTACCTAAATGACAGAAATTATATTAATCGAAAAAATAAGGGATTCGCTTAAAAATTAAACGTATCAACAAAGTAAATCGCAAATGTCTGAAATTTTTCTATTTGTAGATGATTATTTAAAAATTATTTAAATAGAATAAGTTATTTTATTGCCAAGAAAAACAATTTCTGGAACTGATCCATTGAAACACTTTTAGAAACTATTCGAAACAAGTATGGTCATTTTGCAATTTTCTGAACAGAGCTAAAAATCTCTTATACTCTCATAGCGCCATGTTAAAATATTAAAATTCCAACTTTAATGTTCAATTCGTGGCAATTTTTTTTTCTTAATGGAAGTTAATCTTACTTTTTTAAAACATACACAATCCACAAGAAACATTCAAATAGCAATCAAATTGTAAAATACTTATCTCGACCTTGTTGCAAAAAATTACAACGTAAATCATCGAAATTAAAATATTTTTCTAACCCCTTAGGCTATCACGAACTACAGAACAAACAGCAAATTTACTGTCTTGCGTTATTCACACAGACGTATACATTTCTAAATACTCTCCGGGCCAAAAAATCTTTACCACGAGGACCAGCGAAGGGTAAAGCACGCACGACTTTCACGAAACCCTCTTGTGAGTAAAAAACTTTCGCTTTCCTTCATAAAAAAAAAAAGAAAAAAAAAGAACACGAGCAATGGAACGTCTTATTTTGCATGATTCTCTTCTTTTCCGTATTCTTTGATTTCCTTGTTTCTGGCAATACTCTAATGTCTCTATCAATGTGAATAATCTTTCTCCATCGTTAAATTCAAGTTTCGCTTAGAGTAATGACAGTTTTTTGCCCTTTTTCTGCAATGGGAAGATGATCTGAAAAAGGCTTTTGACCGGATGGGTCAGCAAATTTGTGCAATCGAACGTGAAATATTTCAAGCATACGTTTGGAATAATATTTATTACCCATCATCGCTATGAAGGGATACTCATGATGTATACATTGAAGGAAAATTTCATGAATTTAATGGAGATTTTACACGACTTGCAAGAAGACATGAATGTTTTTCCTGCAAAAATGAGGACCTCTAATTGGCATTAAAAGAATTTATTTTTCTAATGACTATGTCAATTATGTCTTTATTAGTAATGTGTCTGTTTGTCAACTATTTTGAATTTTGTGAACGTGTTACTAATTATAAGGAATTTCTATTCCTCTTTCCATCCCTAGAGGATTGTTATTATTTGATATAAAACCTAAAGAACAATAAAAAATGTTTTCTTTATATCATTCTTTTGCCTATATTATTAAATATTTTTTAATACTTGAAAACCAATTGACAAATTATTAAAATACATATCAGATTTTTGAAAATGGAAAAGGGAAAAGTTACTGTTCTTGCTTATGCCACCTGATCGACAGTAACATCAGATCTAGGTCCACGAAATTCTTCGCTATGCTAAGGGCTAGATTTTTACCCTGTCGTTAGCCTTATCTTTGAGCTCCATTCAGGTGACAATACGATTTTGCTCGGTTCCACCCCAATTTTGAGGAAGAATACCCTAGGAATGGTCAGGGGCCTCCCACCTCTCTTCCTCTTCCACCATCCTCACGAGAGGACTTGCAGCTCGACGGCTATTTAAAGTACCCCACTCCCGTGAGGGCACTATACATTTACAAACATCCATGCCTTCTCCGGGATTCGAACCCAGGCCCTACGGCACTGCAGTCAGCGTCGCTAACCACTATACCGGATGGGCGGCACATAGAAACATTCCAGGTGGGATGGGGTAAGCACATCGAAACATTGCTAATTCTAAAATATTAAATTCGAAAACATTTTTAAAATTCTAACATATATAAACGTGTAATTTTTTTAAAGGGAAGTTGAAAAACTCTCATGTAGTCTCTCAGCCTCGTCACTTGACTGTGGTACGAAGTTACGAGGTCCGTCACCGATAGACGACCGCGGTAGACAAGTGGTATAGGTATCGGACCGTGGCTTGCCTTGTCACGAGTTCGAGCCCAATACCATTGAAGACCCGCCGTGTAGGGCAGCGATGCACGTTAAATCTGTCGAGAGCTGAAACGTCCTCCCGTTGGTGTGGTGTGGTAGTTAGGAGAGGGGGGTGCCAGCTCAGGTGTCGTCCACGTCACTTGACCATGGTTCAAAATTACGTGGACCGTCGCCAAAAGCCCTCGTGTAGCTAAACAGTGCGACGTTAATAATCAATCAATCAACCATCACCGATAGTCTTCGTTAGTAAAACAATTTATCAATAACTCTCGTAAGATTGTTGTTGTTGTTGTTACTAATGCCACACGATTGGCAAAGGCCAGATAAGGCCCACGAAATTCCTCATGGTAAAGGGCTAAATGATGCCTGTCGTTAGCCAAATCGCTGTACTAAAAATCCTTGTGTAATTATTATATTTCTTTTTATCAACTCCTAAATTTCCAACTTTTACAAATCACCTCTTCTTTCAGACCTCTTGCGAATGGCCAATCAGATCGCTTCTTCTCAGCTCAGCAACTTTTCTCTCTGATTTCTCGATCTCGTCTCCGCGCTGTGCCCTGATTGGCTGAGCAAACCTAAGCCCACCTTGTGTTTAATTTTTCCATATTCTCGTGTTTTTTTTTTTTTTTTTCAGTTTTTTCTGATGGTTTAATAAATTTTTAACTGATAGTTATTTTTACTCTTATTAAAGTTAATTAATCCTAATCTCCACAGAACACAAGTTATTTTATAACTCATCATGTTTTTCACCAGTCATACAGGTGAAAAACATGATGAATGGGGTTCAGTGCTCCATACACCTAGATATCATCTACAATCTTCAGACCACATGTTGCTTTTTGGGCTTCAGTCGCCATCTCTCTTCAGAAATTCTTTATTTTATTTTATGAATATTTTCAATTTCCGTTGCAAATTGGAACTGTTAGACATTCTATAATTTTGATATATTACAAGCATATTTTTGATTCATATTATGTTTAAGGTCCTTTTACACCATTGCTATTTTTCAGGCTATCTTCACCAAATGCACGAGAACAAAACGAGAAGCTTATTTTCAGACATAAAAAATGTCTCAATTTTCAGGAAAATGCGCAGCATTGTGTTTCGTAAATCTATTTACAAAATAGTGTTTTAAGGTATCCGACTGTGTTCGGAACCGTGATTTTAAAAAAAGCGCATAAATGGATAGTTTTCATGATATTTAGTGTTACTTAGATTAGAATATATGCATAAAATTGTTTTAAGGACATTGTGACAAAAACAAATTATTTAAATACACTATTTCTGCAAAAAATTAACTTAGAATAACTTTTTCAAAATTTTCTCCTTTTGTGAAAAATGCTTCTATTGTAATAATATTTTGCCTGTATATCACTCAGACCTCTATACAGAGGCTCAACTATGATTTTTGAAAAATTCACATTATTTTCAGCGTTACAACCCATTGAAATAATGATCGGCGTTTTTTTCTTAAAATTTCTCCCCTCTGTTGTTGTAAAACATGGATAAACCCACTTCTAAGTTATATATTTCAAACATTCTAGTTGAGCCTCTGTACAGAGCTCTGAGCTACATATAGGCAAAATATTATTATAATAGAAGCATTTTTCACAAAAGGAGAATATTTTGAAAATGGGTCATTCTATGCTCATTTTTTGTCAAAATATTGTAATTAAATAATATTTTATTTTAACAATATTCTTAAAACAATTTTATATACATTCATTTTCTAATCTAAGTGACTCTAAATATCATAAATATTATCCCTTTATACGCTTTTGCAAAATCACTGTTCCGAACGTAGTCGGATACCTTAAGAAATTCAAAATATTTCATCGATATTATTTTTTTTTATTTTAACAAATAAAGAGATAGCTCATTTAGCAATAGTTTATAGGAAGGGAAAAAATTCAGAACAAATTTTATACACCAGAAAAAAGGGATCAACTCATACAATCCCGAAAAATGCTGTTTTCTATATGATAGCGAACCCAGAATGTAATGTTAATGTTGGGATACTTTTTATCTGAAAAAACATTCTATATCTGGGTCTTATTCTTTAATGCTGTAATGCTTTAAAGTGTATCAGCCGCTGCTTTTGTCAACTACCTTTGTCATTTTAAGGTTGTCCTTGAATAATTTTTAAAAAAAAAGGACTCGGGGCACTTTTACCCAAAGAAAAATGTTCCAAAAGACATATATTCTAATTTCTCGATCCAATACAGAACAAGTAGCATACTTTGTAAGAGAATTTTCGATTAAAAATATTTTTTCTTTATGTAAAATGTGTGTTTTATATCTCATCTACTATCAGGGCGACTTTTCCGCTTAGGCACGTGCCTAGGACGCAAAAGATTTGAGAGCGCAAAAAATGGGAGGGTGAAAAAAAAAGAGAAAAAAATTTACAGTGAACGTGTGCGCGTACCACCGCCTAGCAAATCGTGAGAAAAACGTTTCTACCCTCAGGCGAGTGAAGACTGAAATGAGATCTACTATGGAAAATGAAAAGTTTAACAGTTTGATGTTGCTATGCAATTAAAAATTGAATATTGCAATGGAAATGGATTACAATGAAGTTAATGATTTTACAATGATTAAAGCTCGGAGAAAGCTTTTGTTGTGCATGTACAATGACAGTGACTCGACATAGAATTCGGATGCCTGAAAGTAAAAGATAATAAAGCGATAAGCGATGTAAAAGATGATAATTAACAAACAGAAGACAGTTCATACAATAATGTATATACTCTATGCTGCAATTGCAAACGATTTCATTAATTTACTGTACTAATTTACAAAAGGGTGGGTGGTCCGTGATGCCGTTAAGTAAGAAATGAACAAGAGTGGCCAAACCATTCCGCTATTCTTTCCTTACGACTGTCATCGGTGGTGGATACTCTAAAAACTATTCAAACAGTGGAAACAAAGAAAAAAAAGAGTAAGAAATTTAAGGGGAAATCCCTCCGGAAGCAAAACAGGAAAAATAAGAACAGAAGGAGGAAGGGAGTGCACTGGAAATAGGGGGGTGCATAGCTATTGAAGTGCCTAGGGTGCCGGGGAGGTTACAAACTGCTCCGTCTACTATTCTGTAGCTCTAAATAGATGTAACACATTGACTGCAGAAAACAGAAAACAACTGCCTAATCTTACAATATTTTTTTAATTTAGAAGATGCAGTATAATATATATAAGCGGATATGCATAATACATCACGAATTTATACTTTGGACATTTATTTATTTACTTTTTATCTGAAAATGCATCTTGTTCAAATTGTTTTTTAATGAGTGAAAATAGTTTTAAATCAAAGTAGCCATTAGTAAGGAAAAATTCTAAGATCAATATGTATAATACAGTAATATTTTTTTAAAAAAAGATATACTTTTAAGAATGCTAAAAATATAATTTAATTAGATTAAAGAGAAATCACAGCTGTCTTCAAAGATTATGTGGACAAAATTATGTAAGCCTTCCAGTTTTAAAAAAACATATTTTTACCCTTGCTCTATGGTAATTATTTAACCCTTATCTAAGCTATAGATATGGAATAAGCTATATCATTAGAAATTATTCAATTAATTAACTGATCACCGCTATAGTAAAATTAAAAGGTACTAACAACAGATAGGAATAAATCACAATATGGAAATAGCAGAAGTCTCAAAGGATTCTACTAAATTTATTTTGCATTTTCATTGCACAAAATATACTTTTTATTTGCTGATTTGACAGTTTTGCCATTTAAATTTGAGCTTCTTTATTCACTTGGCTTAGACATTTTGAGGCATCTTGTAATTGAGTCCAAAGGGGAAAGGAACTCTTTTAATGGGCTAAACTCAAGACGGTCATATGATAAATATAATCACGTATTTGCCAATGAATTTAAGATTGACATTAGATTTGCACTTGTTGATCTATTTGTAAAATTCAGATAAAAACTCCAATTTGATAATTGGGTAAACATGTTCAAGTATTAAGGTTCTCCATAAGGGCTTTTAAAAAATTTTTGAAAAAAAAAATTCTTCTATTATGTTTGTACTTTTATTTTAAGTGCATTTTGTTCACATATGAGGTGCGACACGGAAAAAAAAAACGAGACTGGTCCAATAAATCATTGTACTTACAGAATCATTTCTCCATGACATTATCACCTTCAAATAGTTCCCTTTCGCATTCACACACTTCTGCATTCGGCGCTGCCATTGTTGGAACAGTTCGGAAACGAGGTTCTTGGCAGTCCTTTTAGGAGATTCTCTGTTTTTGCCTGAACCTCTTCAACTGAGATAAAAGGGGTTCCCTTTAAGCAAGATTTAACTGTAGTATAATGTCCTCCCGCCTGGGGAAGCCATCTCTTTATCTACTCGACCTGAATCTGCAGGGGGTAAAGATTGAATACCCAAGCTAACCATGAGAAAAATCCAATTTATTATTACCAAATATAATAATCAAAGACAAGCCAACTATAGATGGAAAATTTAGAGTGATATAACGTAGCTCAAAATCTTATGTGAATATGCGCATGAAATCCTAATCACTTAACTTTACTCAAAGTTATCTTAAGAATCCTAACTTCCTTAATTTATTTTAATAACTAAAGCCCGTCCAATAATCACGCGTCTAAATTCTGATCCTTACCGTAACAGCACTGCGTTCAGCAACTCCGCTGTTTTTCCTTCTCCCCTAGATTACTAAACTTCCACTATATATATACTAGCTAATCTGCATATCAAGGTTTCTTCTTGAGAGAGATGGCTGTGAAATAACTCAATTGATGGCCCCAAAGATTCCCCAAGAGGATTAATAGAAAATTCTGTACAGCCCCGTCACAGTAGGAAATAAAAAAAAATGTCGCTTGGGGCCAAATCATGTGAATAAGCCATCATACCCCATCACAGTAATGCTTTTGCTCGTCAGAAACTACTTAACAGNAGGGCCGTGTAAGCGGGTGCATTGTCTTGGTGCAACAGTCATCCAGATTGCAGTTGCACATGTTCACTTAATGACGCAGTTCTCCCAATTGGTGCGATCGATTCAGAAGAAACTTGCCACATGGATAGAGGAGGGGTATGGGATGGCATCACCAAAACAGTTGTTACTAACTCCACTCTTTTTTAAAACTACACACTTAGTCTCGTTTTGTGTGTGTGTGTCACACCTTGTAAATGCATTATTACGATTAACAAATATGTACTCTTTTAAAAGAAAGTTTCTGCAAAATGCAAACGTTGGCAACAGCGAAGCACATGAACCGAATGACTGGAACTGCAATATTGCCTTTATCATGTGATTGAGATATCTCACGAATAAACTGATTGATTGGAAACACATGATTGCAGTTATCATGCGACTATGACGCCACATTAAATTGGCCTCTTACAAGAATAAAATCTTATAGTGCTTGAATGCATGAAAATCTTATTTACTGACTGAGCGGATTGAAATAATGAACGAGAAAACTGCATGACTTGATATCATCTAAGTTTGTAATAGGTGGTCAAACATTTTGAAATAGTTATAACAATTATTGCTACTTACGTATTATCGCAATAATCGCCAACTGTATTAATAACTCGTCAAGTTGACAACCCCGATTTCCTATGTGCCATACGCTCTGAAGTGGCAACCATGTGCTTCGTTTCATATAATGTCACCAATAGGTTGCGATAATACGTAACTAGCCAATTATTTTATAGCAAATTCAAAAGAAATACTTTGTCCATGCATGTGTATTTTATTTAACTCATTGAAAGTCAGGTTGTGTTTAGTTCTTACACTATTCTTAAATTATAAATTGATACAACAATGCTATTAAAACTTTTAAGAAGCATTAATATCAATAAAAGCATTTGAGTTCATTGAACAGGATAAATCGCAATTTAATAAAAATATATAATGTAATTCAATAATAAAACTTTTTATGGAGAAAAAAGTTCCTACACCTATTTTGGAAATAACACTTTCAAAACATTCATTGTTTTAATAATAACTGTGATAAGATAAATGTGGAGGGGAAAAAAATTCAGTACTTTTATTTTTTTATCAGTTTAACAATGAACATGCTATGTTATACAATAACAGATAACACAATTAGAGAATCGATAGATGTATAGAATAACTTAATTGAAAAAAAAATACCGATGCTTACAGATTCAGCACTTACAT
>BMAV01007336.1:0-93782 GCA_019973955.1 Trichonephila inaurata madagascariensis
ATATGGGCATTTTTCAAAAAAAGAGAATGTTTTGAAAAGTGGTCATTCTATGTTCTTTTTTTTAAAAGTATTGTACTTAAAAAATTTTTTTTATTTTAATCATATTCTTAAAAAAATTTTATATACGTTTTATAATCAAATGACACTAAATATCATAAATATTATCCATTTATACGCGTTTTAAAAATTACAGTTCCGAACGCAGTAGGATACCTTAAACATGGGACTAGGGTCTTAGGCGGTTTTTGTCATAATTTTATCTTAATTTCTGCGTCATGCGTTTTTAAATTTTTTAAAAAAAATTTTATTTGCATTTTTTCCAAAGTATAAAATTTAAGAATATGATACGAAAATTCTCGAAAAAAAAAAGTAGTCTGTAAATGAAATGACATTTAAAGTTTTACCCTGAAAAGGGGGAAATTTATCTGATTACAAATTTTCTAATTCAGTATTGGGAAACAAACTTTTTCCCTGTTGAAAAAATATATATAAAAAATTTATACCTGTATGCGGCCATTGTTTAAAAGGGAATATTGAAATACAGCATTTGAAAGTAATATCTCGAGAACTAGCTTGATTTTTAAAGTGTTTAAAAAATTTTTTTAATGTGAACATCTTATTAATATTCTGCTCATAAACTTTCTCATTAAATAAAAAACCAAAAAAATTTTTTTTAAAAGAATGTTCCCATTATTAAATAATGCATTATTATAATTTTTAAATAGAAGCTTGCTTCTATATTAAGGGTTTTTTTTGCAAAAAAGCATACGAGTAAGATTGGACAGTTTAAAAATATGGTTTTTTCCCCGGGGGAAATTTTTACGAAAGAACAGAAACAATTTTTTTAAAATTTCAATCTAAATAATCTTAAATTTTAAATTGTTTTATTTAAAAATATTCAATAAAAATTGTACTCAGTGTTCTCAAACTTTCAATATTAACCGATTTTAAAACCCACAAGTTTCATCACCCCCTCCAATAAATAATAATGTATTGAATTCAATACTTTGACACTAAAACTGCAATGCGATTTTTTCTAAAGTTCCACCGGTGTATATAATCATCTCGTCACCAAAGGTTAATTGCCCGGACGTAAAAAAAAGTCTTCCAATTACGATATTTTTTTGTGCAGTGCTACCCATAAAATTATTCCAAAGGCTTTGGAATGCAATAAATGGATCTTGACAGTGATTGTGAAGTATTTACTTATTCCAGAGGATTTCTTTTTTCATCTTCCCCTCAATGCATCACATATTCTCGTTTACATAGAAAACAGTGGCATTGGGTAGCGAATCGCGTAAATTTTAATAGGCAGTTCAGAGATTAATTATAAACCGTACAAATTATCAAGTATAAAAGATAAGTGTTAATTTTTGAATATAATTTTATATATGACAATTCCATGGGGTCACTGGTAATTATTAAACTTCTTCGTAATTTAATATTGTTAAATTAATTATAAAATACATTGCACAGTACTTATACATTTATAAGTGTATTATATCACTGAAAATGTTAATTTTGTTTTTCATTATGTCAGAATGCATTTTTTTTTTCTTCAGTAAATTAATAATTTTTTTAAAATATAACCTTTTGTTTTCGATTTTTCAATATGCTCGTGCAAATGTAGGTTATCACGCCCCGAAGGGGCATTCACAAAGTTTGAGAAATCCCGATTTAGATTTGCAAAACAAAAAAGGCTTTGGATAATTTTCATGATTTTTTTTCACTTAGTTTAGAAACATATATAAAACTGATAAGGACATTTTGACAAAAAATTATTTAAATAAAAATTTTGGCAAAGAATTAACTTAGAATAATTTTTTTAAATTTCTCCTTTTTTTGAAAAAAAGCTTCTATTATAATAATATTTTCCGTCTATAGCTCGAACCCCTTTTAGGGCCCAAATGAAATTTTGAAATATATACCTTTGAATGGTTTTTCCATGTTTTACGACAACAGAGGGAAGCAATTTTTTAAAAAAAACACCGATAATTATTTAAATTGGTGGTAACCGAAAATAATGTGAATTTTTAAAAATTCTAGTTGAGCCTCTATGAAGGTCTGGCTATAAAACAAAAATTAAAAAATTAAACATTTTTCACAAAAGGAGGTTTTTGAAAAATTATTCTAAGTTAATTTTTTCCAAAGTATTTATTTAAATAATTTTTTGTCAAAATGTCCAAAAAATTTTATACATGTATTCAATCAAAACAAATATCATGACAATTATCATTTATGCCTTTTAAAACACGGGTTCCCAACTAGTGGAACCTTAAACAATAACTAAAAAGTAATTTCGTAAATTAAAAAAAGGGAAACCCAATTAAACTAAACAAATTACTCACTTTTATTTTTCATTTTTATCACATTGGTTAATCCAGTGTAAAAATACTGAATATTCTTAAGCTTAAAAAACATTTTAAATCTTTTAAAATAGGTTTTATTATTAATCTGTGAAAATCAGTGACTCTCATTTTGATTTTTTTTTTTCGATTATTTTCTCATTTCTAAATATTTTTACTTAAGAAATATCCCAAGTTTTATGTGAAATAATTTATGGAAAATAAATTTTTCAAAACAATTTCGATAAAACTTTTACTTATTATAATCCCAACTTACTGTTATTTAAATGCTACTGGGTATGAAATGAAATTGTTCACAATTCAATACCAAAGTTTCGTTTTAAGATTTTGATTAAAAATTTGCTTCAGAGTTTTAAAATATAATTTTTTTATTCCTTAAAATTTAAAAAGAATACAAAAAAGTCTAAAAGTTCTAAAATACTTTAATTGTAACAATTTTATAAACTTTAAAAAAATATTTTCTAGTGATTGAAAAAGATTTTCAGATTTTTGCAATGAGTAAGACAGACATCAATTCCCAACACATTGAAATCATTTTGGGCCTTTGTCCAATTTGTTTTTTTTGTAAAATCATACATGCGTCATACACTGAAAATCAATAAATTTTTATTCAATTAATGTTTTTTCTCTTGTAGATTATTTTAATTTTCTTTCTAATAGTGTGCTTTTTTAGGAGTTTTTGCATTGAGTGATTTTGGAATACAGAATCCTCTTACGATGAATTGGATCATTGTTTGTAGAAGGTATGCAGTTATTGCACGATATGTAAAATTTCATTAAAATTATTCTGAATTTATTAAATTTCAAGCTCGGGTCTCTTTCAGTTTTTTAAGTAAATTTTATTAATTAAAAGATAGTGATTTTTTTTAATCATAAATTTCTTTATTTTTATATTGAAATTATTAGCAAATAATGTTTAAAATTTAGAAATAATTATAATTTCATGCACTTGAAGGAAAATAAGTTCATTAGAGTAAGAACTATTTGGTGTAACAGATACGAGAGGAGGTATTATACTTCTAAATTAATTTTTAAGGATAGTGTAAAAATAGAAACCCAATTTAGACTTGATTCGCATTCTGAAGAGCTCTTAATATTAATATATACTGTTCTGACTATAGAGATATAGAAAATTTCCAATTTTACTATATTATTCCACTATATTTACTATATATACCAAATGAGTGTTTTAATACCGTATTCCCGTGGCTTAGAGGTATAGCGTACTCACTTCGTAAGCCTAAGGTTGCGGGTTCAATCCTGGCTGGAGTCGATAGATTTTCTGGATGCGAATATTGTAGGCACGCATGTCATATAATTATGTGACATGTAAAAGATACCTTGAGTATCTCTCTGGTAATCTCGGCAAAATTAAATTATGGCAATATTCAGAATCTGACGAGAACTTGAATTATATTTATTCAAGCTTCCAAATTTGGTAGCGAGATCTTCCGCTAGATGGTGCCACCAATGTAATACATCTCACATTTGGGGATTTTCTGTGTCTGCAAAGGCTTAGCTGCTAATATGCATCCTGTTGGAGAAAAAATAACGTCACATTGTATACAAAGCAACATGAGGGCTATCGGCGACGAACCTCGTAAAATTGAATCTCGTTAAGTGACGAGACCCGATTACGATACCCGCTTCCAACTACTACTGTATCTCACCAATAGGGCTTTTAGCCTCTACTGATTTAACATGCATTAGTTCCTCTACAAGACGGGTCTTCAGAGTCATTAGGGTTTGAACTCGTGACCATTACCATTAAGCTACCACAGCCGCATACCCTGGTAGAAGAAAGACTCCCAATTTTATTCCAATAGAATATATAATTTATTCCCACGGGCTGAGCAAGGTCGACTCACAGTCTTTCATCTCTACTGCTGTGGCCCAAGCTTGCTTGGGGACTTAAACAATGGGGATCTTGCTTCAGACTGTGACCCACTGTTTGGGACATCTGCTCTTGCACTTCAGCGCTCAATGGTCACGTATACTGGGATGAGCACCGTAAGCCCTGGTCCTCATGGGCTGTTGCGCCACTGAGTTAGAGTTGAGAATATCTAATTTACACCATAAATACACGCCAACATATTTATTTGAATGCAATGACCAAAGAAAGATTAGAAGTTCAAACATATTTTTAACTAGCCTTTAAAGGTATAAAAATCCAGATGCTAATCTTAAAATAAATATACAAAAGTATTTTCATAAATTAGAGGAGAAATGTATTTTTTCCCCAGAAAATCTAGTTATTTTTCAATCAAGCAAATATAACAGTTTGGTTTCATGTGAAAAAAAGCAGAACATTCTGTTCTTAAAATTAATATTAAGTTTACGAATTCGAAATGGTAAGTTCATGAAAGATTTAGAGAAATTGGACAATATTGGCAAATGTACTGTTGTAACAGTGATGGCATGGTTAGCTAGAAGACATTATTATTTATTTACAGACGTCACAGCACAGAAAATAATTACAAAAGGATTAGGTAACGCGTTCAATGAATATTACTAAACCGCCCAGAGCTCCTGCTAGCTCTAGATTTAAAATTAGACAGTCCGCTTGGGGGTGTTACTGGGTTCGCGCGCGTTGCGCTGTTAAAATACATTTAAGAGCCAGAAATTTTCATGGGTTTAAATAAGAGAATATCTATTATTTTTCAATTCCTACAATTAACTTACACTCTCTATATATTTATTTATTTATCTTGGTGGAATATTCAATCGTTAATAAAATACATTTTAAAGCCCTCAATTGAGCTCAAATTTAATATACCTGATTATTTTGGATGACAATGCAATAATTTAATTATAATTAATAAACATTAATTGATTAAAACTAATTATTCAAAGAATTACAAATACAGCCACGTTGGCATCATTTTTGGCGACCTTTTTGGCGACATGTGTCAAAACTTGAAAAGATTTTTTCTCACATTTTAAAGCATTCAGTTGAACTGAAATTTTATATACACGATTGTTTTGGATAACAATACGATACTTTAATAATAATGAATAAAAATTAATCACCACTTAATGTTGTGATTTTGTCATATGTATATACATATTTATATTAATTGTAACTATTTAATAAAAAGTAGCTAAAAAATAAAATTTTTCTTTGTTGGTCTAAGTAGGAATTGACTGAAATTTTTTTTTTTTCATTTACTTGTTTCTATTGTCATTTATTTCATGAAATTTTTTTGAAATATGGGGGTTTAAAAAAGTTTTGATTTTTTCAAAAAAAAGTTTTTTTGATTATTTACCCCAATCTAATTTTGTTAAATTAAAAAAATTTGGAAATACATTTAATACAAAATACAGAATAATAAGGGGGGCTTCAAACCGGAACTGCCAAAAACCGAAAAAACCTTATTTGAGCGAAACAAAACGGAACTGAACCCAAAAGAAAATATTGGTTTTTTTTGGGGTTCAAATATTTTAGTCATTTGCTATGAAGCCAAATGTTTTTAATTTGATTCAATCTTAAATTTTCATATTACGTACATTGCTTTTATTTCCGAATGTTCATGGGATTTCGTACTGTGACTTTCGTATAAACTAATTGTAGAAGGGGGGATTTAATTTAGTTGAATGAACTAGAAGATTTTTTTGAAAAATATCAGTCTGAGATATTTTTCATTCGCATCCCGGTTGTTTTTATAACCGTTTAGATAGGAAACCAAATTATTTAACCTAGTTTAAATCATTTTGTTGGATAAAAGTCCAATTTGCTCACTCTGCTGGTTAATTGCCCAAAGCATAAAACAATAATTAAAAAAAAAAAAAATCTTTTAAATTTTTTGGAATTACTTTTTTTTTTAAAAGGATATATGTTTAGTACACAAATAAAAATTGCATAAAATAAAATTATTATTAGAACTGAAACCAAAAAAACCCTTTGGCAAAACCAGAACTTGCCAAATTTTTAAAAAAATTAAACCGGGAAAGGAACCCGCAAAAAAACTATGTTTTTAAAAATCGATAATAAAGCTTTTGAAACAAAAATTTTGTCATACAAAAAAGGAAAATTATCGTTAATTTAATCCAATGAACACTTAATATTTGTTTTTAAAATTTATTTATATTGTTTGAAAATTTAATATTCCAAAATTGATTTTTAAAAAAAGACATTCATATCAATTTATATCTTTTAAAAAATTAAAAGAAATGTTCTTTTTTACAGTGACGAAACGTTAAAAAAGAGAGGTTGCGATTTGGAAGTCGAAATTCTACAACATTGGTAAGTATTTTGAGATCATTGTTTAGTGTTGTAAAATTATTCGGATCCTGGATATTACAAACGATAAAAGGGAAAAATTTTAAAATTCAAAACAAGTGGAATTTTTAATGTGGTTGTTGTTTGAAATATTTTTTAAAATGAAATAATTTTACTGTTTTATTTCAATAAAATTTATAGAATTGGTTACTGACATTATTTATTTTAATAATAGTTAGTCAGACGTAAGACACATTGAAAAATTTTAAGAGTTAACTTTGGAACTATTTTGTTATTAGTATACTACCCACAAAGGCTTATTTGGCGCGATTAAAATCGTGCCAAATAGGCCTTCGACGGAAAGTAGTTTTTATCCAAGATGGCCACCTAGCACTTTAAAATCGTAGAGTAAAGAATAAAAAAAATGACTGAAACTTGATGAAGCATATAAGGCTAGTAGAATAACAACCAATCAAAAAAGACTTAAAAAGCGTAATAATACGAAATAATTCTATGCAAAAAGGCGATGAAAAGTATGAGTACCTGAATAAAAAAATAGAATATGATTAATTTTTAAATACCTAAAAGAAAATTAATTTAATAGACAACGAACGTAGTCAACAAATTATTCAAAAAATAATTTGTGGCCAAATGAATTAGTACTAAGGTAGAAAAAAAAATAACAGACAAGGTATAGTGGAAAAATTATGAAATTCATTTATTAAAGGTAAAATGGTGAAATCACAATTTGCTACCATTAGAAAAAGCCATTCTGCCTGACAGATTTATTTTCAAGTAAATGCAAATTTGCGCCATAAGATCCACAATGAAAAATTCGTCAATCCATTTCCATTTCTTAGAATCTTTTTTTTCATGCTTCGTAATAGATCGAAATCAGCGAAACTTTATCAGAGAGAGAGAGAAAAGAAATCTGAGCTCATAAAAACAAAATTGTTCAAAATTCGAATTTAAGAAAGTTAACTTTTGAGAAATTCCATAACTACAATCAAACGAGAAGCTCTCATATTCCTTTTGCAAAAAGATCTTGGTACACACCATTAATTTCCTTTCAGTATCCATTATTCAAAGGAAAAATATCAAAAAATAGAACACGAATACTGTAACAACAGCGTCCAACATAAAAAGTAGTTTAAATTTTAAAATAAAATTTGGTAGCTAAAATTTAATAAGTTACCACAATAAAAAATAAACTGACAAATAATTTGGGTAGGCATATAATGTAAGGAATATACCACAGTTCCAAACGATAAAAATCAGTTTAACAATATTGTAATATTATGTCCTTAGCTAAGGCGGGGTACACGGCTCTAAGTGGGTGTGTTGCGTAGTGATATGAAATAAGTACGCACTAATTTTTATTTAGAAAAATGATTGCTTGAGGTTTCAAGGATATTATTTGATAGTTACCCATGGTGTATATAAGTGCTTTTGTAAAGCATTAATTATCTTACCATATATCTTTCAAAAATAATAGCTTACTAAGATGAAATATAAATTAGCATAACATTTAAAAGGAATTAATTTTTATATGAAGGTTAATTCAAAAGAAAAACCCTCTAAATCATTCTAATCGCATGTATTTATTTCGTGCCTTGGGATTTAAAAATGCGTTTGAAAAAACAGAAATAAATTATTCGATAGTGAATATGAAAGCATAAGATAATGTGTAAATTAAAAAACAGAATAAAAAGAAAATTTATTAAACTATTTCTCGGAAAATAATAAAAATTATCTGCAGGTTTCTTGTAATAATTCTGCTTTTAATTTGTATTTATAATTGGAAGAATTTCCTGGGAAAATAAGGGACGGTTATGTGTATCACGGTATAACAAGGATTTGGATGAAAGAGCAGTGCTATTTTTAAAATCAGAGATGGTTACAAATATAACGAAGAATTAGTTGCGAAAATTCGCAAAGCGATGAAAAGGCGTTAACAGTGCGCCATGTTCCAGATGTTATAATAGTGAAATTAAGGGACATACCGGTTTGTGTTTTTCATATTTTTTTTAAGTAGTTAAGGAAATATTCTTTTTTACTTTTCATTGTAATAAAGTATGCTATTCTTCACTTTTGCAAAACGATTGCTAATTCTTCGTAAATATAAGTATTAAAATGCATTTATTATTTTGTGAGATTTATTTCTTAATCATATTGATTATTTTTTCACAAGCTTTGATATAATTGTAAAAAACTCATTTTGAGAAACTTCTTTCTCTTATTTCCAATACCTACCTATTAGTTCACTTTCTTTTATGTAATTTTATTTATATATATCTTATTCAAATTTTCAATCGCTTATAAAATACTTTTTATTCATCCACTGAAGTACAAATACATTTGCTTAAAGCTTGTAGTGGATGGCACTTGATGTTAATACAGTTTTTTCAAATATTATTTCATTGGTTAATTTTTTTTAATTTTAATTTTATTCTGCGTTATTTCTGACAAGGTTAGAACTAGAATCACACAGTAAGTGTTTCTAACGAATTTTTTTCTCGGGTTAAGATATAGTTTTCTAAACTTGTAGTGGTTGACATTTAATGTAAAAATAGTTTTTACAAATATTAATTTATTAATTAAATATAATTAACTAAAATAAAATTTTCTTTATTGACCTAAGTAGGAATTGACTTTTGAAAATTTTTTAATATTACTTGATTATTCACGATTCACGAAATGTATTTTTAGAATTTTTTTCATGTTGATAAAGAAAAACTATTTTATCAAATTATCATAGTACATTGCTTTTTCTGAATCTGTCGAAAATACCATAACATTGTATCTTTGAGTAAAATATTTATGTAAATATTAAAAGCTAATACCGAAAAGGTTTTTTTTTTGCGTACAGTGATTTGATTTGTTATCTATTTATGTTTTAGGCTTAATAAATTATTTCGTTAGAATGTAGATTTTGAAACGTGGTTAAAATACTCTACACTGATTTATTGTATTGAGACATTTTACAAGATTACATGCGATATTATGATTGACTTTTATATTGCACTTTTATTCTTTCCTTAAGGTATCCGACTACGTTCGGAACCGTGATTATAAAAAAGCACATAAATGGATAATTTTCATGATATTTAGTGTCACTCATATTAGAATACATGCATAAAATTAGTTAAGGACATTTTGACATAAAAAAATTATTTAATTACAATATTTTGGCAAAAAATTAACTTAGAATAATCTATTTTCAAAATGTTCTCCTTTTGTGAAAAATGCTTCTATTACAATAATATTTTACCTGTATATAGCTCAGACCTCTATACAGAGACTCAACTAAAGGTTTTGAAAAATTGACATTATTTTCAGAGTTACCACCACTTGAAATATATAATTATTGGCGTTTTTTTCTTAAAATTGCTCCCTTCTGTTGTCGTAAAATATGAATAAACCCACTTCTAAGTTATATATTTTAAAAATTCTAGTTGAGACTCTGTAGAGATCAAAGGCTATATGCAGGCAAAATAATTTTAATAGAAGCATTTTCTAAAGGAGAACATTTGAAAAAGATTATTCTAAGTTAATTTTTGCCAAAATGGTGTACTTAAATAATTTTTTTTGTCAAAAATAATCCTTAAAACAATTTTGAAATTGTATTCCTAGAGAAAGTGACACTAAATATCAAGAAAATTATCCATTTATGCGCTTTTGCAAAATCACGGTTCCGAACCTTAATATTTAAAATAAAATGGAATACACATAAATTTTTAGGAATTAATTTGCAAACGATTACATTTAGAAGTTTATTTCGCAGATTTATATACATACAAAGCCATTGAATTTAATTTCTTATTAATAAATTATTTCTGTTTCTACTAGAAATGAGAGACTACGATTGTATTATTGTACCCAGCAAATTATTAAAATGAAGCCAGTTGAAATTTTTTACCACTTTGTTCCAAATGGATGGGGTTTTAACAAATGTCATAAGAATTTTTGCGAAATTTTCCAAGTTTAAAATGGTATTTTGGATTTTTTATGGTAATATTTTAATGATTAAATTTGGCAAAATATTCTGCTGGGTTTAAAAAAGAAAGTACAAAACATTTTAAAATATTACTATAATTTTCCTTACAATTATAGAAAACTTAAAAAGGAGGCAGTTATCAAATTTTATAAAAAATATAGCTTTTAAAGGTACTGATTACGTGCAGAACCTTGATCTTGATAAAAGCTTATTATGAATATTTTTTTTGACATTTGATTTCATTTGAATTTGAATACACTTATGAAATTGTCAAATTATTATTACAATCAACAATTATTTAAATGCAATTTTTCTAGCAAAAAAAGAGGGGGAAAAAACCCGACATATCTTCAAAAAATTTTCTTTTCTTTTTTTAAATATTGTTCGAATAATAATATTTTTCTTATACATATAGTTATGACTTTTCTACTGAGCATGAACTAGGATCTTTGAAAAATTAAAGCTATTTTCAGAGTTATAATCAATTGAAATAATAGCTGTTTTTTTATTAAAATTCTTTTTACTCTGTGTGATACTCCCTGGTCGGGGGTATCATTTCTTCATCTACACGACCTAGATTTGTAGGAGGAAATGATTGATCACCCAAATTCGCCATAAAAAATCTAATTTATTATTGTCTAAACATATTGGTCAACACAACACAAGTCTTACTATAGGGATTCAATCAGGAGTGATACAACGTAAACCTAAATTCTAAGTAAATAGCGCCTTAAATCCTAATCACTATCTTTATGAGTAGTTACTCTAAGAATCTTTATCTACCTTAGATTCCTTAACACGCTTAAGTAAGTTCTATAATTACATTTCTATATTTAATAACTTAATAATAGCTCACGGGGATCAGCATCTCAGCTTTCTGTCTCAATCTTCCATTCTATTCTTCTACTATTCTACTATTATTCTACTACAGCGCGAATGCTAAAGCTCCATTATATATCTATTAACTAATCTGAATATCGCGGCTTCTTCTTGAGAGGATTAGATTGAAATAACTCAATTCTGGCCCCAAAGATTCCCCAAGAGGATTAGTGTGAAGACGCGATAAATCCCTGTTACAACTCTTCTGTATTACGATATGAATAAATACATTCCTAAATTATATATATTTCAAAAATCCTAGTTTATGCTCTGTACAGAAGTCTTAGCTATATATAGGCACATTATTATGATTATAGAAGCATTTTCCATAAAATGAGAATAATTTGAAAATACGAAATATTTTGTCATATTTTGCACTGAAATATTTTTTGATTGTAATAATATTCTTAAAACAATTTTATATATATATTCGAATTCAACTGATGGTAAATATTAAAGAAAAAATATTTATTTACACTCTTTTTTAACATTAAGGTTCTTAATATAGCCAGATACCATAATTTATTTAATTCGTATGAAAGAAATGAAAGAAATTAATGTCAAAATGAAATTTAATATCGTGTATCTTTTCTATTAAAAAGTTTACTCAAGTTTATGTAAAATTCTTTAGATAAAAAAAATGGTACTTACGTATTATCGCAACCTATTGGCCACATTATATGAAACGAAGCACATGATTGCCAATTCAGTGCATACGACACATGCAAAATTGGAGTTGGCAACTTGGCGATTTATCTTGATCTTTGGCGATTATTGCGATAATATGTAAGTATTAGTAGTAGTAGTACCGAAAAAACTATATTTAATATTAGCAGATACGTATTATGTACTTAACTTTTCTAAGTTAAAGGTGCAGAAAAGTTATTCTAAACACGTGTCTCAGATACCATCACTAGCTGTTCCAATACGTATTATTCAAAGTATGAAAGTACTTTTTTATGATTGAATCGTAATATAGACTTTATATATCTGAATTCATGATTCTTATTTATTCTGTAATTTTATGATAATTGATAATTAAAATATAAAAATTTATTTTGAATGATTCCCCATAAATATTTATTTTTTTCGTAATCGACGTCTTTCACTTCTATCTTATATTCCTGTTTTAATTTTACTTTTTCTTGCAGTATAACCTGAATGGAAAGAAAGTAGAGAGTGTTGTTAAGAGAATCATCAATAAGTTACCTTACAATAAAGATTCGGCAGCTGACCAGGAGTGTCTTCAGTACTACTTCAATATTCCTGAACTACAAGGATTCTGACGGAGTTAGAAAAAGAAATGTATCACTAGTTTCTTAATTTTTTTGTTCTTTCAATAAAATATTTCATAAAGAGAAATATAATTTTCTTATTTTTATTATTATATACAGTTAAATACGTTTAACACGAAAATGCTTAAGACGAAGCATCGGTTAATACGAATTAATGTAACAGTCCCGACAAACTACTTTGCTTTTTCACGCATTTTTTTCTCTTAACTCGAAAAAAAATTAGCCTCTGAGAATGAACAAATACGGAAGACGCCAGCCGGATTGTACTGTCCTACTGTATCATCGGAAGAATTCGTTGCAGTAGATGATGATATATAATGTGTGTAAAAGCCCCAATTATATGGCAGTGAGTGAGTGAGTGAGTGAGTGAATATTAACGTCGCACTGTTCAGCTACACGAGGGCTTTTGGCGACGGACCACGTAATTTTGAACCATGGTCAAGTGACGTGGACGACACCTGAGCTGGCACCCCCCTCTCCTAACTACCACCACACCACACCAACGGGGAGGGACATTTCAGCTCTCGACAGATTTAGCGTGCATCGCTGCTACACGGCGGGTCTTCAGTGGTAGGGGCTCGAACTCATGACATGCCTGCCATGGTCCGATACCTTAACCACTGGGCTACCGCAGCCCCAATTATATGGCAGACAGAGACCTTTTGAGGTTTGTTCAAAGCTCAAAAAATATTGATGTAGGTTCTGACGGCGAAAATGAAATGAATAATGCAGCTCTTGTTCTCACGTCATTCGAAATGAGGAATGCCATGAAAGTAAGCTGCGTAGTTATTTAGACGCACATTCCAATGATGAAATGAATAACAAAATGGATGGCAGCGAACAATTTGTTGACAATTTGATACTAAAAGAAGACAATGTAAAGAAAAATATCGGATTATTTTTCAAGGACTCAATAAGTATTTTGTTTTCAAAAAACTTAAGCATTTTGTATTATATTTTTTTGAGTTATGGTGAATGTTTTTGTTTCATTGATTTTTATTAAATACATACATATATACAAATATGTGTAAATGAAACAAACTGTAATAAACTTAAGTTTTTGTTGATGTATTTTTTTTTTCTGAAATATCCTTTAACACGGAAAAATATTTCAGTCTTCTCAATTTCGTTTTAAGCGATTGTCCTTGTATATACAGGGTGTTCGGGTTCAAAGTATACAAAAGTTATGGCTTCTTTTTACGGGATTACCCATTGGAATGTAATAAACTTTTCATCTGTGGAAACCTCTCCGAGATTTTTTGGGCCTAATCCGATCGGCCGCACGTGTATGCACTATTCGGTAATTACAGACGATAAACTTGTTATACTGACTTCTTTAGTAAAGATGCGGACGCCACAACAAAAGATGCAGTGCGTACTTCGGTTAACGGAATTTAAATCGATCACGCGTGTACAACGTTTAGATTTAGATTTTTAGCGTTTTTCTTTTAGATACTTTTAAACTGGGTGAATCCTTTTTTAGGACATACTTTGATTTATTACCCTCATAATGGATAGAAGTCGAAGCCAGAAAAAAATAGCTGCTGGCGCAATTTGGCACAATTTATTTTTTTCTTTCTTTCTCAAAGGTGGATGCTAAAATGGAATTCAACCATAGTTAATGTTCCTACCAGTTTAAAGCTTTTTTATATGCATTACTTTGCATGTTCTTTTTCTATTTGTCGTCAACTTGAGAAATTGTTGTTGCCATATTGAATAAAAGCCTAATATCGAAAAACGAACTTTTTGCGCAAAAAGAAGCCATTTTTTTTCTCTGTCTCTAAATTAGGTTTTCCTACCATAGATTTGTACGTTTTATTTTCAGCTTTTATTTATACTTATTGATATTATTGAAACTTTATTGATACTTATCTGTTACAAGGACCATGAAGCCCAAACACAATAATGCGGTGAAAAACATTCCGTTTTTGTTTCGTTATTGTGTGCAGTGCGACTATCTTATCGGATAATATCGGCCATGTTCAAGATGGCGACAGCTCGAAAAAGTCGTTACGGTTTTAAATGGTAAAATTTCGAGATTATCTATCTGAGGAAAGAACAGGAGCTATTTGTGGATTAATTGGAGCAATTGAAATTCACTTTAACGCTTTATCTACACATTATGATTTACTGTAGAATTTTTTCGTGCAATATTTGTTTTTGAGTCACTACATTGAAAATATACATAATAAAAATGCTCAACTTTGAGAAATGTAATCCATTAGAGCTATTAATTAAATTGTTACTTTAAAAGTAACGTTAATGCACAGGTCTAAATATTCTCATAATACAAAAGGACCGTATGAAGAAGCTTTTTTTAACGCAGTTTTAACTCTTAATTAAATAACTTCTAAAGAGAGGGAACACTATTATTTGAAAAATTACTACCGTTAACACAAAAGACCGTATGACTTTTTAACGCAGTTTTAACTCTTAATGGTAAATAACCCCATTAAACACTAATATTTTAAAGCACAAAAAACTACTCTTGAAAAGTATAAAATTTTTAAAATTTACTTACTTTTTTAATACATAAAAACAGGTTTTACACATAAGCATATTTTTATTAATACGCACATTTTTATTAATACACAAAAATACATTACACGTGCAGTTTATATAAGTGAGAGAGAGAGAGGTTTAGATTGAATGTTTTTTTAAAGCACTGCATCTCTTGGGGTAGGAAATACTGGATTTTTTGAACATGAAATATTGCACTCTGGGTCTTGTTCAATCTCTGAATCGTCTTCTTCAGAATCTAATGAAAATTCTAGCATATTATTTTCTGAGACTTCTTCATCTAAAGAATCATATGCTAGTACATCATTGCTTTCAGATGGTAGGGGTTCTGTAATAAATCCAAATCCTCTTGAAGACTGAGCTTCTTTTTTTCCCTAGACATTATAAGAAGAGGGGAAATAAATATAGCACCTTGAAAACCTCCTATTATTTTTTAATTTCAACTACACACAAAGGAATTAAAATGTTAATTTTTGAATAAAGAATAGATATTTCATTTAATTGTGTGGCAAGTTCAGATTCAAATTTCAAAATGTTTTGAAAACGTTTAAGAAACAACAAAAAATAATAATAAGTTAAACCAAAAGGCAATGCCAACAAAAAAGCATAACTACTACACCATATTAATGATGCTACAATACAAAGAAAAACAATAATAAGCTACACGGAAGAAAGATAAAGTTCTTGTTCTAACATCCAGTGTACTGTCGTATTTGTAAGTACCACAAATTTATCAACTGTATAATTAATTATGTACATACTCTGTTCACTCAAAGTAAATAGTCCAATCATTTCCTAAAATCTTAATTAACATAAAAAAAATAAGATACTTACCTTTCGACTTTACCTACTTTTTCGGAATAAAATGACAACCTTTCATCCAATCGAAATAGCAGTTAGTTATGAAACTAGAATTGAATCGTTATAAAACTAAATCTTATAAACTTATCGAATAGTTATAAAACTGAAGATGTGCAACTTCAGTTTTATAACTATTCCTCGTCTCCAGTAAAATATTCACCATAGAGTCCGTGCTGTTATCTGTATATTGGAAGAGTGGAATTGGGACAAAGTATTCCTGCTAAGTACCGTCAGAATTTTTATAAAAATGCTTATTCTATGTAATTTTAAGTTGGGTGGTACTTATAAGTATCGTCGGCAGATAAATGGTTAACTCAGTGTTTCTCAAACTGAGGGGCGCCCTCCCTAGGGGGGCGTGATAACTCTACAAGGGGGCGAGTATATCAAAGTCGAAATAAAAAGATTTTTAAAAATATATTTATTTACTGAAAGGAAACTGAACAAAATACATTCTGACATAACAAAAAATAAAATACACATTTACACTAACATAATACACTTATAAATGTATCAGTACTGCACAATGTGCTTCTAATTAATGTAAGAATAATAAGTTAAGAACAAGTTTAATAATTACTTTGAGGCCCAATAGACTTATTCGCCGTACATACTTAAGAATTTAATACTTATCATGATAACTTATACTGTTAAATTAAACTCGTATTATTTTAGCTTTACGTCAAAGTATATTATTATTGAATTCAATACAAAGATTTATTTCATAGGTTAATTAATCCCATATTCCAGCATATCCGGTGGATACACTTCACAAATGTGGGGACATGGGAATAAACTGAGAACAAAAGGGCTATAGAGGTTGTAATGATCTTACCCCCCTCCTCTTCTACTCTCTCACTTGTTTGAGCTGTACTCCTGTAACGTCTCAGAATAGGGTAGCACGGACGAAGTTACCAAGACATCATTAATGTATTTGAAGCAGATCAGAAAGCCGTTACCCTTTTTCAGCCACATATTTTAGTGCCCATTTTTGTCTCATATCAATCCCATATTTCAGCAGTCCCTTTTGATTCTGATAGATGCTCCCGACTGCGTTCTCAGTTCTGTGCATCAGTTTGTCTTTCTCTTATGAGGAAAAGGGGTTGATGATTTTTAATGTGCTTAAGTAGCTCAAGTTCCTCACTTTAGCGTGGTATTGAAGTTTGGAGAATGGGGCACCATTTCATGTGACTTTCTCGTCACTTGACAGTGGTTCAAAATAACGAAGACTGCTACCCATCCTCCTTCCGGTGCTGAATCTTTTTTTCTTTAAACTGAAGGAGAAATTAAGAGAAAAAGTATCAACGGGAAGAATTGCTTCAACTGAAAACATGAATCGAAAGAAACATTTTTCTTTCATTATTATTTTTTTGTGTTTCCTGCCATCCTTTTTCTTTCTATGGGTCTGTACTGTGCATTTGTATTGGATAATTTTATTATTTTTGATGTATTTGTAAAAATTCTGGAATAATATTTGTTCTTTCCAGGGCTTCGAATCAGAACTGAACCGAAAACCGAAAAAAAACCGTTATTTTGGTGGGAACGAAAAGCGAAACTGAACCGAAAAAAATATCGGTTGATTTCGGCTCGATATATCTTCCGCCATTTTGTTACTGTAACCAACTTATCTATATTTTCTAATTTAACTTCAACCGTATAATTATCCTCACTACATGTGAACTATATAAATACTTTTTTGTTCATTATAGAATTATATTTTTAGTACAAATAAGAACACACATAAAATAAAATTATTCATTCGGAACTGCACCGGAAACCGAAAACCGTAATTGGACTAGTATACTTTTTTTTAGTGGAACCGGAAAGAAAACTAGAACAAAAACAATTACGGTTCGAAGCTATGGTTCTTTTTCCCTCTCTTATACCCTTTTTGTTTCCTTTATTTTTATTATTACTATTTTTGTTTTGTATATTTATATTATGTATATGTATATGTATGTATATCGTATACTTTTAAATTTGAATTATGTTATTTTACTGTCTTCTGCTGTTTAAAATGTAAACTTTGATTTTTTTTTCAAAAAAAGACAGTACGTGGTTGCGGTTGCTTCTAGAGGGATCGGTTTGTAGCTCTAAACCCTTTTCTGGTATGTTTGGTACCTTTGGGCATTCTACCAGTAGCTCTCTTGTTGCTGTACAGTGCAGTGTTAATCAAAGTCAGATCTGTGAGGGCCTGTTTTACCATTTCTAATAAATATTTTTTATCATAAGGCAAAATGTAGGTAATGTCTTAACAGATTGCTTTTTCCCGGAGAAGATATTTGTTTTGATTTTCCCTTCTTGTACTCTGCTTTTTAAAGTCAGCAATGTTTTGGATTTTGGCTGACATTTAATATCAAAAAATTAGCAACAACTCTATGGGTGACTTTTGCTGAGATTTATTATTATAAGGTTATTTTTTCAATGACTGGTGGACAGTAACAACTTAAGACTTCTTGAGTTCGTGGATCCCTAAGCAAAATAGGCCCCCTCTGTGGCCTTTTTTAAATTAACAGTGTAAGCATACGTTGGCAAATACTCCTATACACGATATCCGATAGCAAATAAATAAACGTGTTCACGCTCACAGATCTAGGCACAAATAGATTTGACCGACTGATGCCTTTCGATTAAATGAGTAATGATGGTGTGATGGGGGTAGGCCTAGGCATAGACATAGACGATGGTCATTACTTAATAACGCACTCTTTCCAATGTTGCTAGTTAGAATATAGTTAGAAATTGAGTTTTTCGGAGAATATGGCCGGGATAACATGAGACAATAAAAATTATTCGTATTAAGATCATACTGAGGCCGAGTCTGAGATGAGGCCCCCTCTCAAGGCTGAGGCCCTGGGCGCAGTCTGCTTCTTAAGGTATCCGACTACGTTCGGAACTGTGATTTTAAAAAAGCGCATAAATGGATAATTTTCATGATATTTAGTGTCACTTAGATTAGAATGCATGTATAAAATTGTTTTAAGGATATTTTGACAAAAAAAATTATTTAAATACAATATTTCGGCAAAATATTAACTTAGAATAACCTTTTTTCAAAATGGTCTCCTTTTGTGAAAAATGCTTCTATTATAATAATATTTTGCCTGTATATAGCTCAGATCTCTGTACAGAGGCTCAATTATGATTTTTGAAAAATTCACATTATTTTCAGAGTTACAACCCATCCCCTCTGTTGTCGTAAAACATGGATAAACCCACTTCTAAGTTATATATTTCAAAAATTCTAGTCGAGCCTCTGTACAGAGGTGTGAGCTATCTACAGGCAAAATATTATAATAGAAGCATTTTTCGTAAAAGGAGAATATTTTGAAAATGCGTCATTCGATGTTCATTTTTTGTCAAAATATTGTACTTAACTAATTTTTTATTGTAATACTATTCTTAAAACAGTTTTATATGCAGTTTCTAATCTAAGTGACACTAAATATCATACATATTATCCATTTATATGCTTTTGCATAATCACTGTTCCGAACGTAGTCGGATACCTTAAAGCAGGGGTGTCCAACACGCGGCCCGCCGGTGCGTAAGATGCGGCCCGCCGACTCTTTTAAATAAAATTTAAACATTAGGTTTTTAAAGTTTTTTCATTTTGAAATTTATTTGAGGGAAAATTTATACATATATATAAATCTACAATATATTTGCCTGTTTCCTGTTCTTGTTTTAAAATAAATTCTTTTTGATAATAGAAATGTCCTTTAGATTAAAATAGATTTGTATTTTATTTAAACAGTTACACTTGATTTTACTATAATAAATTATTTTTTTTAATAAATTTCGAATTGTGCATTATGCATATCCTTTACTATGGATGATACATGATTCTGTGTGTGTGCGACTTTCATTTCTCCTTTTTCTTTTCTGTTTGGAGTGCCCAAAAAGCAAGAATCAGTCAGAGATGTTTAATAAATTTTAAAAATAAATCAGGACAGTTAAGGTAAAAGGAAATGTATACTTAATCGCTTGCGAATGACAGCACAATCAAATTTCAACAATGAGTAACGAAAGATCAATTCAAAAAGAACACCGTAATTTTCAAGAAAATGGCAACTGTAATACTTTAAACACTATTTTATCATTGCATTATTGCATTATATAAACATTATTATATTATCTATGTCTGTATACTCGAAAAATAACGAAAACAATAATAATAATTCATTCTATTTTAAATTTTCACTTCAATAAATGTTTTTTTTTTGTTTCCAAATCTGATATGAAGGTACATATTTTTATGTGCTGCCTGCGAGACTATAATGTTTTTCCGAAGTGGCCCACAAGGTCATTTGGGTTGGCCACCCCTGCCTTAAAGCATTCCTGCTGTTTGAATATATTTATATAATATTTGAAAAACTTGAGAATTCTACATTTGCAATTTTTGATGATGATAATGATAAATGTAAAGTCGTCAAAAAGCAGCATTAAAACTTATTGAAATAATCATTTCTCATCTCGACGTTTGTTATATCACTAATAATAGCACGAGGGAACTCATTTATAAAGTTAGAGAATCAACTAATTAATTTAACTAACATATTTATTTAAGTTTTAAAATATCTTTCTTGCGGAATTCAGTGAAAAATATTCTAAACAACCTATGTTCTGATTTATGTAAAATTTTGCTCAGAAGTTTTCTAATTTTAGTGGTTTAAATTTAAAACTCTTAATGTATTTGTTTTCTCGAATATTTGATGATACAATGATGTTTTGATCAATGTTTTTCAAAAAGATGCGGTACTATTATTATACCATTGATCAATATCTTCATATCAAAAGGTGTCGCCAAATGCCGCGATATACAGCCAAATATGTAAACCATCTCCCCCACACATTCAAACTCAGTAATAGTAATGACGATTGCATTTGGCGCCATTTTTTTTAAACAGCGATGTCTTTTTGTTCTGTAAAATTGAACGACGGTATAATACATAAGTTCCAAAAATGCTTACATCAATTTAAAACAGTCATTTTTCCGAGAAAAACATATAAATAAAATAAAAAAAAATTAAAAATATTATTAAAGAGTGACTAATCACGAAAAATTGAATTGTCTTATAGATTAAATATTAATCAAATACAAAAGAAACAATATAACTGTTAACTCATTTATATAATTCACTTAGTCCAAAATATTTTTCCCAATTCGTCGTTTCAATTAAACAACAAATCTTGATTTTGCAAGGTAAATAAGTCTTTGACAAAAATATGTTAGTAGTATTGTTGATATATGCTTATCAGACAAACATAAACATATATATTTGATAACAATCTATCGTTCAACCATAAATAAAAATGTTTGACAATGGTTGTGAATGATTTTCCTATCTCACAAACAGATTAAAAACCAGTTTAATGTACCGATATGAAAGAACCTTGTGACATGCTTACAAGGTCTCTACAGTAAGGGCAAAGAGTAAAAGTAAGTGTAAGCAACTTCTTTTTTATTTAAAATTTAGATTTAAACTTGATGACATTTTTACGAAATTTATATAATAAATTGTAATTTTTTGTTTGTTTTAAACTATTCCTTTTATTCTATAATTAGCATATTAATTATTCATACAAATAATTATTTCGATGGTTGTGTAGCGCAGCACTTACATAAATATGGAATTACAAAATTTTGCTGAAGTACAAGTAATGAGAGCACCTAAAGAAGAGGATGGAATGGTCATAAAGAAGTTCAAAAAAATTATCGAAGAAAAATACGAAGTGAAATTAGGTAACTTTTTTATATCATATACTTTTTCTATTTCAGTGATTGTAGCTACGAAGTTGCTTTTAGTTTAAAGGTTTGACTCCAGCCCAATTTTCATGATGTAGAAAATCGACAGCGGCCATTTTGTGTGATTATACGGCATGTAAAAGATCCCTAGAGTATTTGTTTGGCTTGGATGCTCTTGGCAAAATTAAATCATACAGCAGGTTCGCATCGCTAGAGCTTAGGTGCCTCCCTCTGGGGAGGAAACTGGGTGTTAAAATTACATACGGTGATTAGTATCCGCCTATATGGTGCCTCATTAAAAAGTGATACCAGCTTCTGGGAAAATGTACTAGGTCTGCAATGGTAAAACACCAATCCGAAGCCCATTAGAAATAAAAAGTTGCTTTTAGTTTTCTAAATAATTTACTGTAGATGTTAAAATCAGCAAAAATTTTATTCCTAGAAATGGCCATTTTTTTATTTTACAACTTCTTATCGTAAGGACGAAGAAGCGTTTTCAATTACTTTTTAGATATTTATCCTTCTTTCATTTGATTACATAATTCAATTTACTCTTGTAATATATGCACATAGCTAAACAGCATAGGTCAGGGTTACTTAACCTTTTTTCCCGCCTAGCCGCATGCATATGACAGGTGTTTTATACGGGCCGCAACATGCAGATAGTGAAAAAAGCATACTATAAGACCAAAGCAACATTTACACACACAAACAAAATTGATCAAAATGTTATAAAACTCATTTTTAGCTTTTATTTTAATACTATATTAACTTTTCTATTGTACACACTCACAAATATTTATTTTTATGAATTTTTACTGATTTATGGGATAATTTCTATTTTCTTTCATCTATGACTAAGCCTCTTGCTTACATTCTACTATTAAAAAACAATTGATAGCAAAATTGATACATTTCATTGCTTGATTGATAGAATTTCCTGTTAAATTTTTTGTACATTGTTCTGCATAAATGAATTTCTTAGTGCAATGGGCCACGACCGGGCCACTCAAAAAAGGCCCGAGGACCACAGGTTGAGTATCGCTGGCATAGGCAATAGAAATTTATTATAGAAATATTTATAAAGCAAAGCGTTATTTATATATCTGTCAAACTGAATATGCTTGGAGAAACTTTTAAAAGAAATTTCTTTAGAATTGTTTAAAATATTTTGAAAAGCAGTTGTTGTTTTCAATGAAGGATTATGTGTAAACAATATTTTTGATTTAAACTATATGTGAGAGATTGTTCCAACTGTAAGTTTCATCAATTTTTTTTTCACACGAAAACTTTATTGCTAGAAAAAACGCACAATGAGATCACGAACTACTCATCTTGCACTATTTCCCTATGTTGTAGACCAGGGGTCGGCAACCTATGATGCTGGTGCCACATGCCTTCTCAGTGGCACTCTACAGCATTGTTCCGCAACTCCCGGTCCACGATCCGGTACCGGTCCGTGGATCAAATACTACCGGTCCGTACAAGAAACATTAAATTATTTCTCTTTTATTTACTGTGTATTTTTCTTAGGTTCGAGTTACTTTTTATGAAAATCACTTAATATTCCTTGTTAAATCACTTTATATTCATTTTTGGTGTAACCATATTTAATTCAGAAGTCACGATTAAATACAATTAAATTAAATTTATTAAATCAAAACAGTCTAAAATATAAACAATCAACATCCTCCCCCTAAGCGTGCGGCGGTAAAATTAACAAACGTTGACCGGTCCGCGGCGATAAAAAGGTTGCGGAGCACTGCTCTACAGTACTCAACAAATATGTCAACTTTTAAGGGGATAGAAGTTGATAAATTTGTAGCGGACCTTATATATATATATATTTGACAAACATCTTCAGAATTATAGACATTTACGGAATTATGAAAAAGTCTGAAAAAGACCAAACTTAAGATAAATTTACAGATATATTGTGTATATCATTGAATGTCATTGCTGGAGAGATTTAATTGTTTGACGAGAGAAAATTGCATGTACTTTGCTTTGCGCTTTTGATTCAACCTATCTAAGTGAAAATTCTTTCCTTATATGAAAAGCATTTTTAATCCGCAAAGAAATTGTTTAACAACTGAATACTCAGAACCGTACCAAATTGAAAGTCACATTATACCCCTAATTTTGCAATATGAAGAAACAGTGGGGCAAGATTTAGGCTCACACATTGGGAATTTTTTTTATTTATCTTTTTATTTAACTGCAATGAAGGGAAATACTTATATTTTATGTTATCTATTTCTTATTTTATTAAATATGCCTAAAAATATGTAATATATTTACAGTTTTATTTTTGTTGAAAAAGTAGTTATATTTTATGCTGTTTATTTGTATGTTAAAAGATATTTTCTAATGATGCAAAATTAACATATAATGAAACTGTAAATCTCTATTATTGACCTCTATTCTCTAATTCTACATGAATTATCGCGGGAATCGAATTACTTCAAAAATGTCATACTGTGTGGCACGCTGAATCATATTGGTGGATTGGTTTGTCAAGCCACAGCTAAAAGATTGCCGATCCCTGTTGTAGACATTTGTCGTAGCCTGTAATTCGTTTGAAGAAACCACTCTGAAAGTCCTGGTACCATGAGATGCAGAAAAATGTCATCCAGCCTGTTCCACCTCAGCATTGTTTTGGAAGTTGCGTCCAGTGAGTGTTACTTTCAAAGCAGGGAAAAGTCTGATGGGGCAGTGTTGTTTTCGTTGGTGGATGTGCCCAATTTGACCTTCATCTTCCACGGTCAGTCTTCTTTCTCTGAAGTTGAAACACCGGCGATAAACCATTTGACTTCTTTAGCATTCACGGTCTGTAGGCACTCATGAATGTTGGACACACTATTCCCACGTCGCCATTCATACCGGATAACAGCACACACATCCATTAACGGTTACGTTGCCAACAACACGTCTGCCTGCCAACGTCATTTGTACTCGTATAACCTCAAGCACGCCGGTATGCTGCTGCTCAGACTTCTTAAACGTTCTGCATATGCGTTATTTATCCTACGATGGCGCTTCTTCCGTCATTCAACTATATGGGTCCTTATGAAAACAGAATTGCTCATCTGGGGCAGTGGTTCTTAAACTGTGTTCCACGGACCTCCGGGGATTAGCGGTGCCTTTTAGGGAGTCAGTGAAGCTATCTCATTTAATGTTAAAATGTCTCTTTTTTTACAGACTCCGAAAAGTCTCGCGGAAAATTTAAAAATGTGCCATCCTAAACTAGATCACTAAATTGCCGCAATGAAAAAACTTTACTGGAACAGGAATTACGATCAAGAATAGTAATTCCGTATTTTTATGATGTACAACTGTATAGCCATTACTACAACGTATTATGCTTAAAAAAGTGTCGAAACACATGTGGAAAGATTAAGAACTGAATTCATAGCACGCCAACACGATAAAGATTGCATCCCTCTCATAGAATAGAACCGGAATTGAAATTGCAGATTCCAAGTATTACACCTGATATGGTAGAACTTGTAAAAGAAATTCTGCACCATCCTTCTCATTAAAGGTTTAAGGAACACGTTGGTTTGGATCACCAAAATTGGTCTAGAGTGATATTTTCCGGCGGATCTTGTTTCAGTGTGACAAGTGATAAGGGCCCCTAATTACTGTGGAGAGAGCGGGGACACGTTATGCTCAGAGGTTTGTCTGTGACCCTGATCGATACGCCCCAGGCATGATGGTGTGGACAGGCATCACGCACAATGACAGAAAATCTCTTCACATCTTTGAGCGAGGAAGCGTTACATCGCAACGGTATTGCAGAGAAATTATTCTGGATCATGTTCGTATTCTTAGGGGTGCTGTTTGTAGATGGTAATGCAGGGCCACACAGGCACGTCGAGGTATCGGACACACTGCAAAATGAAAATATTCTTCGTATGCCAAGACCTTCTTACTCTCCCGACCTAAATCCTATTGAGCATGACTGTGGTGCTCTTGGCAGACGCGTTGCACAAAGAATCTTCCCTTCCCGTACAGTGAAAAAGCTCCAAACCCCCTTGAGAGGGATAATATTCCCCAAGGACTCCCCGATAGCTTAGTGAAGAGCACGGAGAACAGAATAAAATGTGCATTAGTGCCCGTGGTCAACACACATGTTATTAAGGTACTTATGTCTGCATCATTCTGACATGAAGATCAATTTTTTGTTGCTGTTTGGAAATCATCGAATGAGCCTTTTTACTTTAAAGTTTTTGATTCTTCAATGTGGCGATATTAGTACTGTAGCGATTACCGTCACACAGCTGTGAATCAGCTTCTTTATGGAAATAATCACCACACGTGCCAAGACACCTGGGCAACTTTAAATTATTGCGTAGTACTATCTTGAAATGCCCCGGAAACCTTTGACACCGCGAGGGTCTATTTTCCCGACTAACAGGATGTGACTGGAAGCTAAAAAGACGTCGGCCGCTGATTCCTGAAACAGAGAGAAAGATGAGATGATCTGAAACCTTTGATGAGAGCGGACTCCGAAAGAGAGCTCCTCTCTTACAAACCACATCATATGAACTCTAATAATCTTTTAATAAGTTTAATAACTTCAATGCATAAACTGTAAATAATAGGTTTGACATAAATAAAATAAATGTTTAAATTAGTCAGTATCCCGCAAACGTTATTTATCTCAAAGGTCACAGTACCATTTTGCATTATAATAAATGCACATCACCCCTACTAAATATGTACTTAGTTTCATATCTTTAATCATTGTCTAACCTTAATTATTCCGAAAAACGTAACTGTTCCTTAGCAATTGTTAAGCAGTGTAAGAGAAAATTTCTTGGTATAGGTTATTACAAATTTTTGTCACTTTAACGGATGTGTGTGTATTAATAGAAGGAATTAACCCCAAACCATTTTTTAAACATCTGAAAGGTTCATCCATATAAGAAATGTATACATAATTTCTCCTCTGTTTTTAAATTTCATTTTTCATTTTTTAGATGACTACTGGGCTTTCCATGATTGGTCAGTTAACAATTTATGTGAGTATTGGAAGGAAATGTGGGATTTTCAAGGAATTGTTTCATCAAAGAGATTTGACAAGGTATGGCGTTTCTTAAATTTTGTTATTAAGGATATATCATATCTCAGGGATTTGCGTTGATTTAAAGTAAATATTTGTTACTGAATAGAATCAAAGTAAGTTATAGTAGCCATGTGTTTAAATATTAATTTTTTTAAATTACCACATAAGAAAAAGAGCTTTTCGAGATTTTAGTTAATTATTTTTTACTAGTCCTACAATAACAAATAATTCTATATCATTTATATGTGATTAGATTTCTGATGTTCAAACTGAGATTTTGATTTATTGGTTGTGTGTGTGTCATAATGATCAGTCGTTTTGCATTTTCCATCACAAATATTAACAAAACCTGTCTTTTAGCTTTATATTCACAAAAAAGCAAACTCTGAATTCATTATCAATAATAAAATTGAAAGATTTTATTTACTTATCTTTCGAAGTTTACATTCTGTAATCCTTTGAGCTGCAATTAAAATTGGGAATCGTAGAAGTAGTGTCAATTTTAGAAATATAATGCAAATTTTGAGTTTCTGTTTTTTACTTCCTTCTGTTTTTCACTTCTTCAGGTGGTTGACCTCGGTATTCCTATGAACAAATTACCGAAATGGTTTGAAGGGCAAGACTTAATTATGCCGAAAACTTATTGAGGTATAGAGATGATAATTTAGCACTTGTAGTAACAGGTAAATACACTGCATTCTTCCACTTAAATAATAACAAGCTTATATAAACTAATAAATTTTTTTAATGTACCATGTTTTTATAACAGACTAAAAAGTATTCTTCTAATTTTTTAAAAATTTCTGCTGTTTTGTTCTCTTTTTTGTTTTCGTCTTTTTCATTTTCTTCATCTTTCTATCCTTCTATTCGTTTTTTTTCTTCATTTTCCCACTTTCATGCATTGTCATCCACTTCTGAGCTATGGTCCGAATTTCAAGTCTGTAGCTCATCGGGAAGTTAATTTAAAATCAATTCCAAAATTCCACCCGGACAGACATACAAGAAAGCGAGTTAACAAATACATGGTAAAATATAAATACTAGGTGTCCGAAAAGTATGACTACATTTTCAAGTATTAAGTACAAGAAAACACAGATAAAGATATTCACTTACGGATTCTTTATATTCTATAAAGAAAACTTTAAAGTTTTTTATAATGCTTTATTGCACGATTTCAATGGGCGCACAATTAGTAGCGCGCAACAAATGAAGACTGTACGAGATTTATAGCAATGTTCTATGAAGCACGGCAGGAACAACAATCTGAATGGCGACTGTAATTGGTCTTTTCATTTTTGTATTATCCCTAATTCAGTGTTCTTCAAAATGTGGGGCTCCCCCCTGGGGGAGCGGGTGATAACCCTACAAAGGGGGCGCGAGTATATCGAAAAGTCGAAAACAAAATATTATTTTTTGAAAAAACTAATAATTTACTGAAAGGAAGCAAAACAAAAAAAATTCTGACATCATAAAATACAGATTTACACTGATATAATACACTTATAAATGAATCAGTGCTGTACAATGTGTTTATAATTAATTTATCAGTACTAAGTTAAGAACAAGTTTAATAACTACCAATGACCCTATGGGAATGTCATAAAATTATATGCAAAATTTAATACTTATCTTGATTATTTGCACGGTTAATAATTAAAGTCGTATTTTAGCTTTACGTCAAAGTATATTATTATCATTGAATTCAATACATTGTTATTGTATAGAAGGGGGCGCGATGAAAATTATTATTGAAAACTGGGTCTCAAGTATAGAAAGTTTGAGAAGCACTGCCCTAATTGAAGATTAGTATAAACAATGTTTTTCACGTATCCCTACAATAAAACCAAAGGTGTTATGTCTAGAGATCTAGGTGGCCACTTTATTGGACTTCTTCTTTCCAACCATCAGCTGGAGAAGTTTTTTCTCACTTTTAGTGTGTAGCACCCCATTTATTCTGTACTCGTACAAGATTTAAATTCAATAAACCATGTTATAACTTGTTCTTGCGGTAAAGCCGTTTAGAAACGAGAATATTTAAAACAGTAACGCTTAGCTATCTATAGTTTGCCTTTCATTAAACAGAATCTTTACTCTTTTCTTTATGAAACATTAGAAACCTTAAGTGAAAATTTTCGTTCATTTTAAATTAGTTCTTGAATGTGTAGTCATACTTTTCATACATCCTACATTTATATTAAAAATTTCACTCGCAAATACAGGGATATGAAATCAAATTTAGTAAGACATTTTGCATTCTAAAATTTTTGTTATTTACTTATACCAATTTAATACTTAAAAAAGATTTTGAAATCTATTTGTAGATTAATAATATTGCAATTAAGGAGGTTAAATTACTGTGATAACATTCTGCTTGATTTAAATCACTATGACACATATACTCTTTTATAAGCTGTTTTAGAGTTCAAATAACTTAAAATCAGATAACTTAATTACAGGTTATCTACCTTAATACAGTTCCTAGTGTTACAACACATATCATTTTAACGACCAGTTCATTGAAATTAAGAAATTAATAAAAAATGTGTACTAGTTCTAGGAGTGTGTCGCGGACTTATTTCATACTTATAACTTCATGACTTATTTTAAGTAGAAATTATAGGTGACGATCATCATAACACATTATCAACATCATAACAGTTGCAATAAGTTTTAAATATTTTCTAATTGGCTATTGGCAACTAATCCTTTACAGACATGACAAGTCCTTAAATGTAAGATCCATTTCATGGTGGCACCTCTAGTGGCGGCTCTCACTACCAAACTTTGACGCTTGAATTCATTTTAATTCAAGGTCTCGTAGGCTGATGAATATTGCCGTGATTTATATATATATATATATATATATATATATATATATATATATATATATATATATATATATATAGATTTAAATCTTTTTTCTAAGAATTTCACATGAAACGTTAAATATAAATCAATTTTATTTCTTTTGTATTCATGTTATGCAATTTATTAGGGAATCAGTTCAATTAAAGTAACTTTCTTGTAAGTATAAGTTTTCAAGCAAAATATTTTTCATCATATATTGATCTATTGAAACTTAAAATTTAGCAGCTCTGCAGCCGCTTTGTTTTGTCTATTTTATGATTTTATGTTCAGTGTAACATGCGCTGTGACTTCCTAATAAAAGCTGTTCGTCTATGACAGGGGAGGCCAACCCGCGCGGTCTACGTGCCACACAGTATGGCACAGTGGAGTTGTAACAGTGGCACGCGAAGACTTTCTGAAAAATTAAAAAAATTTGAACAGATAGTAAATAACCATTTTTTTACAGTTTTATTGAAGTGAATCTGTGTGTGTGTGTGTGTCTCAGACAAAAAACCTCAAAAGTTGAATCAAAATATGTTTGTGAATAAATGTTTCCTGCTATGAACATAATAAAATTTATATCACTCAAAACCAGCTGATGTGCACCTATAATAGCTTAATTTTGTAGGCATCTGTAAGAGCTAATCCTAATATAGATGACTCGGTAAAAAAAGTAGTAATACAAAAGCCACATTAAGTAAATACTGAGCGCTTAGTAATTATTTTGAATTAAATAATTCAAGTTACTCATTTCTATTTTATACCAAACCTAATCGATTGAACTTGTAAAAAGTTTATTACAATAAAAACCTAAGTTTGCATTTTCGTCTTATTTATAAAATTACTTTTAAATTTCTACTATACACACACACATGGATTTGTGGCGGTGTGATATCTATATGAACTAGTACCAACATCACGCGAAGACGATCGTTTTGGCGTAATTGGTTAAGTACTCGCGTTCGGAACGGAAGGTACCCAGAACGAACCTTCTTCCTTCATTGGTGACCCTGGCAGTGCAAAGGAACCACACCCTTCAAGCGCCGCAGTAGTGGCGCCATCTATCCACCGCAAAAGCAACCAAGCCGTTACTTCTCAAAGTCGACTCACACAAATGTCGCAATTCTCAAGCCGTCTCGCACAAATGACGCAACCCACCAAGAGTGACGCAACCGTTTACATGCTCGCCACGAATATGGTATCATTTGTTCGCCTATTCTCCGAAACACTGGCAGGGGAGTATGCGGCGGTGTGATATCTATAAAAACTATAGTACCAACATCTCGTGAAGACGATCGTTTTTGCGTGATTGGTTGAGTACTCGCGTTCGGAACGGAAGGTACCCGGAACGAACCTTTTCCCCACAGACTTGCATTAAAAAATGGGCTATATGCTTAAAAATCCCGTAACATTTTTTCACATTACCACATTTGTTTGTTGGAAAAGCTGGAAGTGACACGCATAATTATTTATTATCAAATAGTGGCACTCTTCCCAAAAAGGATGCTCCTCCTAGTGTATGAGTTGCGTATTTAATAACCCTACGCATTCTGATAGGAAAGAGCTTTTTATTTGTCTATTTAGAATTACTAGAGAACGAACATTTGAAATAAAGTAGTATTTTCAGTCGAACATGAACCATTCAATTCTTATAGAATTGGTATACTTTAATTATGGATGACTGAATGCAAATAAAATGACATCTATGAATCATTTTTGATATTTAGGTGAAGACAGGGAAACTGAGACAGTTACCTACAAGCAAATGTATGAAGAAGCAAAGCTATACGCGGCCGCCTTCCGCAAATTTGGAGTGAAGAAGGGCGATATTGTTGCGTGTAAGTGAATTTCACTCCTCTGGTATTTTAAATACTTAGAACTTCCAATTTAAGGTTTAACTACAATAACGAAAAACTTAATTTTATAGTGAATGTACTCAAATAAAAACTTAAAATCGTGAGGAAATAATGTATTGTCAAATAGCTATATCAATCAAGTACATTCAAAATAAATTTAATCAAAAGTGAAAATAAATTTTGATGTAAAATTTGAGAGAAAAAATTTATTTTTAAAAGTAAAATATGAACAATTATAGAAAATTAGTTTACTTTAGATTTTAAATACAAGTTTTTAAAATAAATTTTAGCTTTTAATATTTCATACTAAGGGAAACTGAGCGATATGAAGTCTAAAGAATGTTTTAAAATCCCTGCAATTGGATCCCCCTTTAGTATAAATGTATTTTTATTTTCTAGCTAAAATTATTTAATTATAAAGCATTGAATATAAATCCCAAAAATGCATGCCAAATACTGATAATAATTTGTTATGAGTAACCATTTTTTTTATAAATGAATAAGAGAATTTTGTTACGTGTTTTTGCGTCAAGGTTCAAGTTTTTCCTTTTCCAATTATAAAATTAATGTTTAACAAATAATATAAAAAATTTTTTAAGTCAAATCCTACTTAGATCAACAAAGAAAAGTTTCATTTTAGCTACTTTTTATTAAATAGTTACAATTAATATAAATATGTATATACATACCACAGAATCACAACATTAATTGGTAATTCATTTTTATTAATTATCACTAAAGTATCGTATTGCCATCCAGAACAATCGTGTCTATAAAATTGCAGTTCAACTGAATGCTTTAAAACGTGAGAAGACAAACCTTTTCAAGTTTTGACACAAGTCGCCAAAAATGATGCCAACGTGACTGTGTTTGTAATTATTTAAATAATTAGTTTTAATCAATTAATTTTTATTAATTATAATTAAATTACTGTATTGTCATCCAAAATAATCATGTATAAAAAATTTCAGCGCGAGTGAGCGCTTTAAAATGATTGAAAATTCCACCAAGATAAATAAATAAATAAATATTTAGAGAGTGTGAGCTAATAGTAGGAATTAAAAAAAAGTAAAAATTGTAAGAGTTGAGAATTTTAATGCCACCATATAAAGATTAAGCTTTGTATCTCAAGATCTTCAAACTATTTATTCTCAATTTAATCCTTTCTTGGAATATTTTGGAGTCAACAGTTCTGACATTGAAGGGAATCGCCATTATCCTACATTTTGAAGTAGTCTTTGCGTTAGATAAAAAATCTCAACAAAACATCAAATATGGGGAAGAACTGAACATATTCTACTTTAGTCCTTTTCATTTCAAACTAAAAGATCTTTTCGCTATTGAATAAATTTGATATTAAGTAAAATTAAATATTTTTATTAGAATCTCCTAAGAAAACTGAATAATTATTTGACAATAAAACATTTTTTTTAAAAAAAACTATTGTTTTCTGATTCTTTTGTAATGTATCAGTAAATTCCTTAATTATTTTAACTTATTTACTTAACTTTTTGATTTTAAAAGAGGGTTGAGAGAGAAATTTCATATGAACAGGAAGTCAGATTTGATCAAAAGTGGGTTAATAAACTTTGTGATTTACAACTCATAAAAAGAATAGTTATAAGAAAATTCAATCTGGAATCATTTGTATTATTTGCTTTTACTACGTTTTTCTATCTTTATTTCTGATTTTCATTAAATTCTTACATGCCCAAATTGATTAATAAAATAAAGACATAGATGATAGTAATTATGATTTTCAGGTTACATGTCAAACAGGAAAGAAGCTTTCTTTGCATTTCAAGCCACAGTCAGCATTGGAGCTATTTGGACTGGGTGTCTTCCATTAGTAGGAGCTCAAGTACGTATAACTATTGTAATATCCCCTCTGTTGGGAACCTCCTCTTCACTATCCAAGCGACTTACGTCTGAGTGAATGAAAGATGAACCACTAAACTCAGCCATAATAAAATCAGTTTATTTTGATCTTAATTTATATGCGATACAACAATACTAGAATAGGAGGATAATGATCAGAGGAAAGATTTTAAAACGTATTATGATAAAAAGAAATTAAACACTGAATCTATTTTTTAAGATTTTTCCCAACTTAATAGTGTCCGTTCTGTTCTTAAAGTTTAAATGAACAAACTTACCACTATTTCCTGGGCAAACAGCTACGGTTCGTAAACCATCAATTTATCCTTTAATCTGACTTGCTCTGGCTAAGACAATACTCCTCTGGTCTCGGACCCACTTATAAATCACTGAACCGGCACTACTAGACCGTCTCACAGAATTAAGACTCTTCTCCTAGAACTTTATCTCACTTCACTTAGCTTATTAGTCTCACTTAGCGATCCTCGGAATACTAACGTTCTTTTAAAATGATTCCTAATCTGCATATCCCTTTTTTTTTGGGGTTGGAAAAAAATTTATTCTGGCCCCAAAGAAATTCCCCGAGGATTAGTATAAGTAATTTGATAAAGCCCAGTTTCTATAAAAAATCAATGCACATATGTATTTGAACATACATATGTATTATGAATTACAAAACCTGAATTGAATATTTATTGTTTTTCAACAGCAGCTTTTAAACTGAAAATGATGCAGGGATAAAAGAAACGTTATTGAAATTATGGTCCTCTAATGTTTCCGATAAACTAAAAATACTATTTTTATGCAAAAATAGTGTCTCTAGTACAGTTTAAAATTCTTTACGTAATTTGGGGCTTTTTTGGGGTAAAAGGGGTGTAAACTCAAACTTGACCCAAAAAACAAGGCCCAATTTTAGGTAGACCAAAAAAAAAAAAATCAATTTTTAAAAGAAAGTTTTATTTCGAAAAAACATTATAACAAACGTAAATAAAAAAAAGAAAAAATTTAAAGTTTACGTCCTGACACCTGACATCCCTTCTCTGAAACTATCTTTCCTATTTCGGGAGAAATTTTAGTATTTTATTATACAGTCGGATCTCTATGTAACGAAGCCAAAACCCCGGGAAAAAGTTCGTTACATGGAAAATTGTTATATGGGTTTATTTTTTTAAATATTTTATAAACCAATAAAAAAATTTTAAATTAATAAACACATATATTAAAAAAAATTATTTTTCACACCATTTTTAAATTAAATATGCTTATTTTATGTATCTTACCCCTCAAAAAAAGGGAAAAGGGAAAAAAGAAAACTAAAAGGAAAACAAGAAAAAGTGTCGAAGAATTTACTGTATTTTCAGTATTAAGAAAATAATTTTTTACATAAATTAATGAATTTTAAGGACATTTTATAATGTAAAGCATGCTATATTAACTAAATTATTTTATAATCAGAACACGGGGACACGGGACCTCCACTGAGGGTAAAAGATGATATCGAAGATGTTTCTAGTTAACTGGGGCAATGGGGTTTAAAGGTTTCACTTCTTGGATGAAACGTCCAGAACTCTATTTTTTTACATTTTTTTCCAAAAAATGTGTTCAAAAAAAACATGAACTTTTTTTAAAAAAACTTTTAAAAAAAATGAGAGCAAAAAATTGAATCACAAAAGAAAAAAATTCGTTTATAGATGACTTTAAAAGTTATTTTGGGAAAATCTGAAATGTTCAAGGTTCCCGGAAAAAATTCGCTATATAGAAAAAATTTGCAAATAGAGATTCGTTATATAGAGGTTCTACGATTTTTTGTGTGTCATACCGATCGGGTCCAAAATGTTCGCAGGGGGCCATACGCCCGGGGTTTGGTTCCCTGGTTAATTTTTTTATTCTATGTAGAAGGGTCAAATTCACTTAAATTTATCAATTACGAGATTCGTGTGCTAAAATGGTAAACAAAGGCACGTGAATAAAAAAAAAACAGAGGAAAAACCCCACACACACACACACACACACACACACACACACACACACACACACACACACACACACACACACACACACACACACACACACACACACACACACACACACACACACACACACACACACACACACAACACACACACACACACACACACACACCCCAACACAACAACAACTTTTTAATTTTTTTTTAAAAAACAAGACTTTTATGTTTGGGAAAAAAATAACAACAATTTACCTGGACCTAAAGTAAATTGAATAACTAAAAGTCTTAGGTGGAGTACTATTCACGTTGAATCTAAATGATTCTTGAAATAGGACCTAATGTCTAAAAAATGGAATATTCAGAGCTAAGTTTACCATAGCAGTTTTATCAGTAGTAAGCAGTTATCTTCTTGAACAAGTAATATATATTTTTTTTTCTAAGTCCGATTCCTATTTAGATCAACAATGAATAATTTTATTTTATATCTACATTTTATTAAATAGTTACAATTAATATAAATATGTATACACATATGACACAATCACAACATTAAGTGGGAATTAATTTTTATTATTTATCCTTAAAGTATCGTATTGTCATCCAAAACAATCGTGTATATAAAATTTCAGTTCAACTGAATGCTTTAAAACGTGAGAAAAGAACCTTTTCAAGTTTTGACACAAGTCGCCAAAAGGATCACTAAGTCGCCAAACATGATGCCAACGTGGCTGTATTTGTAACTCTTTAAATAGTTAGTTTTAATCAATTAATTTTTATTAATTATAATTAAATTACTGTATTATCATCCAAAATAATCATATATATAAAATTTAAGCTCAATTGAGCGCTTTAAAATGTATTTTATTAACGATTGAAAATTCCACCAAGATAAATAAATAAATAAATATATAGAGAGTGTGAGCTAATAGCAGGAATTGAAAAATAGTAAAATTCAAAACATATATAACAATTTACTCCTTAAATGTATCTGAAAACATCCCATAAGATAAAAATACAATTAATTTTAGTTCCTTTTATGAGCGTCAACTATTTAGGGAATAAACATGTCTGCTCTACGAAGTAAAACGGAAAAATAAAATAATATTTATTAAATTAAGTGCTATTACAAATTATTGTAGACGTATTTGTCTTTGAAATTCACTCGTTCCACGAAATTTTGTTATATCCCCAACGTGCTATGCTGTCATGTAGTGGCTGAAAGACAAATATTTCTAATATTACACTTTTGTCTTTATTTCATTTGGATGACCATTATATTTTGATTTAAAGAATCAATACTACTTTTAAAAAATTAGGATGCCAATGTAATACATTTTATGCATCTTAAATGGTCTTTAATTTTAATTAAATTTTGCTCCTTGAAGGGCAGATGATAATCATTTACTATTTTTTTTTCAATATAACGTGTTATTGAAATGTTAAATGAAATACTCAGATTTTTTATTCAGTTATATATATATATAATCCCTTTGGAAGGATTAATTTGAATAATAATTCTTTTAAGCTGAAAGGTAGCATTAATGAAGACAAAACTTTAAAAAAAATACATGCCAATTACAAAAACTCCAGTATGTTTTAAATATCTGCAGACTGAAAATTATAAGTTTGAAGTGGTCGATCATTTTGCCTAATTGGGTTCAAACATCAACATTCTAAGCGATATTGATGACGAAATTAAAAGACGTGTTATTGCTGCTAATCACTGTCTTCATGGTCCAAGAGCTTTCTTGAAGTTAGAATTGATTAAAAGACAAACAAAACTCAAGCTATGTAAAATAATCATCAAACCCGTACTTACCTATGGATCTAAAAGTTGGACTTCGACTAAATCACAGACTGAGCAGCTAGCCATCTTCGAGTTGAAAAGTTCTTAGATATATCTTTGGTGCTATGCATGAGAATGGATTGGGGTAACATTGATTGTAATTTTGAATTATATAAGTTATTGAAGGAAGCAGATGTGTCATTAAATCCACCAAGATTGGTCGTTTGAAGTTTGCAGGTCACATCTGCCGTATGTACCCCTCATTGCTGAAGTTCAGAATAGTTCAATTAAAATCCTATTGGACATAAAACTAAGGGTAAGCCTAAATTGAGATGGGTTGATTCTGTGGAGGATGTTTTTAAAGTTTTAAGAGTGACTAATTGAAATATTGTTACTAAGCGGAGATCGGAATGGAAAAAGGGTTATTGAGAAGGCCTTGGTCCACCATGACTATTGTGTCAATAGAAGAAGAAATAGTTCTTTTATTAATTTACATTTCTGCTCTCCATGAATTGTGAGAGTTAAATAACGAAATGCTTTTGTTTTTATGTAATTGATAATATTAAAACTCTTTTGTAGGCTGCACTCAGTCGCTTCAAGCAAGTCAATCCGAAAATATGCTTAACTGTCGATCGGTTTCTACATCAAGGGGAAGAAATTGACATGTTATCAAAACTGAAAGAAGTAGCTCAAGGTTAGTTCTTTTTTTGATGCTTTGTTTTTTAAAGCCTTTATTTACCATTCTCATAAATCTGCTTACTGAGCATTAAGAACAGAAGTAATAATGCCATAAATCTGTTGATGTTTCAATTAATATTAAGGGGAAAAGAAATCCATTATTTTGAAGTGTACAAGACTTTATTTAACATGTTTAAGATTACCAATTTTGGTCAAATATGTACCAATTTGTTCTTTAATTTGCTGCCAATTTAAAGGTAACTCCATAATGCCTCTCTCATAGAAGTCTTGGTTTCGATTGGCGAAAAACTATAATAAGCGATTTTCACAATCTTCCTTTGATACCAATTTTTTGTCACTAAGGAAGATTTATTATGCAAGAAAACATGGATGCTTGGTGCCAGGTTTGGACTATATGATGGATGCATAAAAACTTCACTATACACGTGTGGTGTGGCCTGTTGTTGTCATAATGGAACATAGCACCTCTCATTTTGGCCAATTCTAGCTGTTTCTAGTCAACCACCAGCTTTAAACCATCCAATTGTTAAAAGAAAATATCCAAATTTAGTGTTGGGTTGTATGGAAGCAACTCATAATTAATTATTCCTTTCCAGTCCACCAACACAGTAGAACTATTCTGGTTTGATCGTCGTTTGAGCTGTTTCACCGAGCTTTGATCACGAATGTTTTCACAGAATTTTGTCGTATGTGACCCATTCTCATCTCCAGTCACCATCCGTTTAAGAAACGGGCCGATTTCATTTCATTTGCCAAGGCTTCGCAGATGAAAATTCGATTTATCGTGTTTTCTGTGTTAATTGGTGTGGTACTCATACAGCAAGCTTTTTCTTGTATCCAGTTTTGCGCAAATGGTTTAAAACTATTTTGTGGTAGATCCTGATGATACAACTAATAACATGTCGGCCAATTTTGATCATTTCTGTGATTTTATCGACAATTTCGACGACGGTATACCTGAACGGAATCGATGAGATCAAAAGTGCACTTAATTGGCTGTTACAGTATCGAGACCATATCGGGACCACCAAAATTCACCATTACAGCCACCAGGCCTTTACCAAAGAAAAAGTTGTAAAATGTACCGAATTTTCTTTTGTCGACTTTAATTTTAACACCCAGTAACTCACAACTGAATGGAACCAAACAAAAAACAGCGAAAGAATTTACTTAGTACGAAATATCGCTTCCCGACCATAAATCTGAAATGGTTTATTCGATACTTTACGAGATATGGATCACTATAGCCATGTACCGAAAAAATAATGAACTTTTTTTCCAACCTAATATTGTGTGCAATGAATGACATATTCTTTATATTTAAAATACAATAGGGTAATCTGAGATTTAAGGCATAAATTATTTTTCTTACCACATAATACTGAAACGATTTAGCATTAAAGTTATGATTATAGCTGGTAAATTAGAGGTGTTTAGTTTTAATAACTAAATATTAACAGAAAATTTAAAAACACTGAAAAAAATAAATTATTGAATCTCAAATAATAATAATTTATACAACAAATATACTAATTTTGAATAATTTATTCCTTAGATTATTTTTTAAACCAGAATATAACTTTTGTATCTAGAAGTCTAACAAGAAAAAGTCAACATTTCATATTACCTTGGAAATTAATTATCTACATTCTGAAAACATTATTATCAAATAAGATCTTTGTTTACTTTCCTAAAAATCAAATCTGACAACAGTTCAAATGTTTTATAAGAAAGTGTTGCGCGAATCATTATCCGAAATCAAATACTTTCCAAATGAATGGGGTGCAATCCTAATATTGCAGACTGACTTCATTGCAATAAATGAAGACTTCTAATTATTTTAATCTATTTCATATTATCTTATTTAAATAGTAATTTTAAATTAATATGAAATTTAATATTCTTCTAAACTTGTCAGCATATGTTGCTTTTTACCTATTAAATCAGACTTTTCACATTTTTTAAAAAAATTCTTGGCATCATGGAGAATAATATAAGTAATTGTTTAAAAAAACTAAAATACATTCTTTTATAGTGAATCGAACTGAAAAGTAAAAAATAATTCTTAATATAAGAATAAAATGATTAACGAGAAAACTCATGTTATTGGGGTAAAAGCGTAATTTCTTTTTAGTTCTATTCCGAAACGCTGAGTTAGTGCAAAAATGTAGTACAAAGCTTTTACCACAATGACATTAATTTTCTCGTTTATCATTTTATTCTTATATTAAGAATTATTTTTTTTTACTTTTGGTTCGATTCAGTATAAAAGCGTGTTTTTCAGTTTTTTTAAACTGTAATTTATTTTTCATTTTTTAGTTCGATCTACAATAAAAGCATGCATTTTCAGTTTTCAAAACTAGCATTTATTCATTCATGAATTATTCTTATTTATTTCCATAGGACTGGATAATTGCTTATATTATGATCAAAATTTGCTGACGGAAAAAAAAACCGTTTTCGTTTTTAGGATTACTCTTAATCTTTTAATCGCCAAATTTGGAAAGTGGTATATAGAATTAGTCTCCAAATCTGGCAATGGTATAATGAATTAGTAGCCAAATCTGGAAATAGTATAATGAATTAGTCACCAAATCTGGATTATCCTGTCTCCTGATTATCTTGTTCAGAACAATGGAACAATATTATGAATTTATTGAATTGTCATCGGTTCTTGACAAGTGTGCAAAATTTCGAATTAATCTGACCATTTAAAGTGGATAAAAACCGAGTTCAAAGATTTCATTACATACAAGTGAAACTTATAAAACCGTGTTAAAAAAGAAGTATTTAGCCATCAATAGTATAAAATTTTTTTCGTTAGTTTTTCTTAAAACTAAATTTAAGTAGGATTTTTTTAAGTATGTATGAAATTTAGTTATTTATAAGTTATCCCGATACTCACGTATTTTACCATAGATCAATTCATTAAATGAAAAACGTCACCAAATCTTTTCAAATGCAGAGCAAAACTGTTTCCACGCAACAACAAAAGCAATAACTTATTCACGCATACGATTTCAGCATTTGACGGGAGTGACGATGGTATAATAAGTAGATTCTGTTGCATCAAATCTGGATTTGGGGATTATCATAATGAATCATTATGAGAAATGAATAAACAAAGAGATTTTAGCAACAAATTTTAAAAATCTTCTTAGAAAAATTAAATAGAACATGCATCCTTTATTAGAAAGATCTCTCTCCCTAATTTTTTTTTGTGCGAAGAAAAGCTTGAAAACGTTATTTTCATAAGAACACTTCAAACAATTTAGAAAGAAGAATTTAACTCTTAAATCGAATTTTAGTATTCAATGTCCTAAATTTCATTTACTAAATTATGTTTCATGAATTACAGGTTTGCCTTCTTTAGAAAAGATCATTATTGTGCCGTCGAAACCTGATTCCACTTCTAAAGATATAAGTGCGATAAAGAACAGGTAATTTACATATCCCAAAAAAACTGGTAATCAAATTTAAATTCAATTAATTATCTACAAAGACTTTACAATTATACCCTCATTGGTATGTTCTGTGATGTACAAAACTCTTCCACAATGTGCTAATGAATTTAAATAGATTATTATGCTTTTTTGGATGTATAAAAAGTAATTTCAAAGTGGATAGATCATTTTAAAATTACAAAAAGGAGCTCAGCTGGCCTTGTCACTTGGCCGTGGTTCAGAATTATGACAAAGGGCGCATTCGGGACTAATTACGTTAGTGTCTCATCAAACGTGTGGTCGTTGCATTCAGAGAAGGAAGGCAAATTGTGGACAATGAAAATCGAAGTGGACTTCCCTCCACATATACGAATGAAGAAAACATTGCAGGATATGCGACAATTCCTTGCATCGCCGATATTGCCGATTTAAGCTCATTTCGGGCCCTGGGCGCTGAAGATCGGCACTGGCGAAATTTATAACCAGAAAATCTGGTTAAGTCCAGCTTATCCGGGTCCTTCCGGGCCCCAGGCCCATGGGCACCCACCTCAAGCACCCAATGGATAAACCGGCACTGATCGCAGAACAAAGAGTTTTGCCAAAGTGATTCTTTCAAACTAATTGTACACTACAACGTCGATAGCAATGAATGTCGAAAAACAGTGCAAGGTGTATACTTCTTAATGCCATGCTGTATACAGTAAAACCTGTTTTTGTGCAGTGGATAGGGACCGCACAAAGGAAAACCGCACAAAAAAAATTAGAAATTTCTTAAATGCTTACATATATTAAATATTTTAATACGACATACTAAAGAAAATTTTTTTTATGCGGCGGACGGAGAGGGACCACATAAGATACAGTCGCATTTAAAAAATGCGTCATTCACTTACGAAATGCATGAGAAAGTGCTTCCAAATAAATTAAATAATTAAATCACACATGGAAACATTTTAAAGTCATTTAATTTCTGATTGTATGCATGGAGAAGTTTTCAAAATGTACATAAGTAATTCACTGCTACTCGCCGTGATCCAAAATGCGCATCTTCCTGTAATGAATTGGTTCAAAATCGTTTTCGTCACTTGAAGATACGTTTTCAATTGATTTATTTTTAAATGATTGATTTATTATTTGCATTTTTGGGAAGACTGTTTTTAACAATTAACAGAGCGTCTTAAAGTGTATATATATGTGTATACTGATAGAAAGCACGCATTATACAGTGCTACTAATGGCTTTGAAATTCATATACTGCATAAAAAGAAAAGTGCAAAAAAAAAAAAATCGCATAAAATAAATCGCACAAAAATAAAATCACATAAAAAAGGACCGCACAAAGACAGGTTTTACTTTAGTTTATTTTGGCAATAAATTTTCTGTTTGAAAAAAAATGAAAATTACTTTCGGAATATCTTTTGTAACAGTAAAAATATGTTAAAAGACATCATAATATTGTTGATTGTATTGAAATTAATTTGTAGGGGTTTAACATAAATTTAATTTTCTTATAACTAGGTTTTGAAATAAACGTATTAGTATTGACAAACAATAATTTATTACTTTATAGTGGTTTTTACAAGAATTTTTGACCTTGGGCATAGAATGCGATGGTTCTGTGCCTGAAATGAAATTTGAACAAGTCTCCTTTTCTCATCCAATTTTAATAAGTTACACTTCTGGAACCACTGGGATTCCAAAAGCTATTGTGCATGGATTTGGAGTAAGTAGGCAAAGTATTTTTGCATATAAAAGTTAAAAAAAATGAAGCAAAATGACATTTATAAGATTTATTTTTCTTGAAAATACAAAGAAGCAATCGCAATTTGAAGTAATAATTTAAAGAAAGATGTATGTTTCAACTATCTATATAATGATTCTTCATCTCTAAAAATATAGGAAAATTTAAGCAGATATTTTCAAACCTTTTGCTTTTAAACTAAGAAAAAACCGAACTGCAAAAGAATACTTTTATATTTTTGTTATACATGACTTCTTTATTAACAGAGAATCACTTAAGATTAAGCATCGGGTATTTTATTACTATATTAAAATTACTTTTTATAATTATACATGAATATGTATGATATATTATGTCTCTTAAATAGTGTGCATTACTTAATTTTAGGTTCTCATGGCTATAGTCAATGCCTTTCACATGAATGGCGATTGCGACAGAAATAGTATTTGGCTTTCCGTATCACCGGTAAGTTTCAAAATCCGCTTGATTAACAGAAGCAACATGCAATAAAATTCCTTAAAATTTCTAGAAAATGTATTAACACAGCAAGAAAAGGATTATTTAATTGACGTTGATCAAAGGCGAGATTTAAGAACTGTATCTATTAAAAACATGCATATATAGCAAGTCTTGCGGCCACACGCAGTTTGCTTTCAACCTTGATTAAGCAAAATTGTAAATTATGTTTAAAAATAGCAATACTTTTATATTTTTATCATTAATATTATTTAAAAGAATAATGCACGCTAGACAGCCACTACATTATGACCACATGTTTAATATGAAATAGGAGTCACCTTTCAAAACCACCAAGATCTTGCGAGGTGCTACTAAATAAATAGCATCTCGACCTGAGACTAGAAGAGTTGCTGATAGGTATTCTGAGACTCGAAGAGGAGCTGATAGGCAGTCTGACAGCACAACTTATCCTACAATTCCAGCACATTGTGAGGTGGCAGCAGGGGAGACGAATTCGTTTTTCGGGAGGAACGATAAATGTGGATTGGATTCATGACATGTGTGAACTCGGAGACCTTGAAATTCACCAAAATAATCATCGAATTACACCCTGACGATTTAGCCCTTATGTCATGGTACATTATCCTATAGGTTAAGCCGCCGGGTACACTGTTGATATGAAAGGGTGCAACTGGTTTCAAATGATGTTGACATAGAACACAGATGTCAGGTACCGTTTTATGAAGATTATGGATCCTATGTGTTTCCTAAAATCAAAACCAAAGCACCACAGCCATCGCCTTAAATCAGGTGAAGGCACCGGCGTCCAGTGTTTCCGTTGGAAGTAGGAGTATTCGTAGTCTCCCGTCAATGTGACATCAAAAAACGTGATTCGTCAGACCAGGCTGCGTTATGATCCAGTGTCTATTTTCCAAGGCCCAGTGTAGGCGCTGTTGGTGATCCGTCAGCTCAAGGATGTGATTCGGGTGCCGGCTGTGTAAGCCGATACGAAGCACTGTACATTGCGCTATGGATTGAGATACATCGTCTGGGTCACCAAAGTTGCAGCTGCTGCTGACATAGGCTATTGTTGCCCTTCGGTCATCGCAAACAATCCATAACAATCTTTTCTTTCCTTTGGAATCAATGCGCCATGGCCGACAAACGCTGTCTGGCAAAATGTCACTTCACCATCAATATATATCTTTTAATAAGTAGTCACAACGACTGCACGTGAGCAGCTCACGAAGCTCGGCATTTCTCAAATAGAGGTCCAAAGGCTTTGAGGTACAATGATTTGACCTTTTTGGAAATCCGATAATCAAGCTGTTTTTCCATTTATGTCCTTAAGTCTTCTACATGTTGAAAGACAATGCACAGGTTCTTTGTATACTCCAGCATCAGCTATGTATACGCTGAGGTTTTGTGTGTCTTTTGGTGAGCTATTACTCTCAATGAGGAGTGGGCAAAATATAACGGCTCTTTGTTTTGTGTTATATGCATTTATGATATATTCTAAAATAAAAAGATCTATAACATGAATAATTCTCTAAGAAATTAACGGTATTGAGTTATTTTTCTTTAATTTGTAAATTGCGATTTATAAAAATAATAGTTAACTAAAAATTAGTGCTTATTTCATAATCATATAAAATCAATTATTTAATCTAAAAACAAATTTTTAGTGTTTGTTAAAAAAATTTGGTACTAATTTTTTTTTCTTTGAAAGGAATATACTGAACCTTATAAAGCATCTACAAGAAACGTATTCTAAACAGAGAAATTAAAAATAAAGTTGATTTTTGCACAATGTTTTTTTATTTCTGCCATGGCAATACGTACAATGCTGAAAATATTATTTCTATTTCAGTAAATATCGTTTGAGTTTTTGGATTTTTAAAAAAATTGTCCCCTAAAACGTTTGTAAAAATGCACAATCTTATAGATAACTTTTTACAATTTCTCCCTCTTTCAGTATTATTTTGAAACATTTTAATAAATAATAATCCAGAATTGTCAAGATACGTTGAAATTTCAGATGATTAACAATATGTTCAAGAGTTCAAAATGTTTGGTTAGTAGAATCCCCCTAGAAACAATAATTTCGTGTTTTCTTTCAGATGGGTTGGGCAACATGGACCGTGGCTGCTTCACTTCATTTCACTGGGCTAACGAACGTTATCTTCGAAGGAGTACCTTACTATTTAACACCTACTTATTTTTGGGATTTAGTGGACAAGCACAAAATTACGCATATCTTATTTCCCACGAGCATTCTGGACGAATTTCAAAGAAAGGGATATGTTCCAAGTATGTTATATTTTTCTTAAATCTAAAAATTTTTCAGTTTCCCAAGATATCATTACGAAATAAAAGTTAACTTTTTATATGATATATATAATAATACTAAATTATTCTTATGCTTAAGGAATGCATATAGCTTTACGTCTCAAACAAGAATATAAATTATGTACGATGTATTGAAAAACTCATGAGAATAGCTTTTGTAATTAGCAGAGCATAAAACACATACCTACTATCGCAATAATGCTAACGTTCAATATTACACACCAAGTTGGCAAACCCGATTTTACATGTGTCGTACGAGCTGAATTTGCACCCATGAGCTTTGTTTCATATAATATCACCAAAACGATAACGATAATACGTAAGTACCCATAAAACACAATGTTCGCTCTTATCAATAATTTTTAGTGAAATTATCATTTTGAGGGAACTTCAAATTTAATCAAAGTTTACGAGCATCGTGTTTTTATGAAAATAACTCAGAAATCTTGACGCATAAATTGTGATGGATTTTTAAAGATTTTAAAGGATTAATGTAAATCGGGGGAAGTCACCACATTTAAGAATTTTTTGATTAGTACATTGAAAATTGAAATGGTAAGACCTTGAAAAAAGTACACTTTATTTTTCAATACTTGATTGGTTATGTATACAAGTTAATTCTCTTCTTAATATGAAAATAAATAAGAAATTTAATGTTAAAGAAAATCATTTAATTGTGGAAAAATATAGGGGGAAAGATTCCACCAGTTATGGGGTAGGATGCAACAACACCACAATAAATAAAAGGAAAAAAAAAATTACAAAATCAAATGTGAAGTAACAATAACTAAAGAGAAAAAAATTAAATTCTTTCAAAACTAGCTTGCTAAAAATAATAACTGTGCAGGTTCGAATGAAAACCTACACAACATTTTCCTCAGTGTAAATGATTATCATCGTAATCTTCTTGCAACCATTTGTTGCACTCGATGCACTGAATCCAGTCACACTTAGGACCTTTTTTTTTGCAGGTAAGTACCCTTTACTCACACCTCAAAAATCGTCTTTATTATCCTCATCAAAACTGTAACCATTGGTATCTAGAGGAATTTCTTCACTTGGGAATGACAAGCTGACACTTCTCTTTTTCTTCTGTGTTTTCAATTTCTAGTTAATAATATTATCTTGTTATTAGTAGTAATAAATATTAATTTAATTTATTATTAGTTTATTATTAATTTGAATTATTAATTATAATTACTTTAATTATTATTGGTTTTAATTATAATTTTTGTTTTTATCATTAATTGCATTTAATTATTAATTATTAATTATAATAATTATTATTAAATGTATTTATATTTTATAAGATAAAATACACAAAATTATATAGTTAAAAAAATTAATTTAAAGTTCATTTAATTTATTTCTGAATCATGTGGTGTCTTCCCCCAAGTATACATGAAGGATGCCACACAAGCTTATTTCTTTATTGCTATAGTGTTATGGTCGCTTCTACATGCATCGTATGTGTAATATAATGCTTAACTCACTTATATTGCTAATATCTTATTTAAAATAACAAGTACGTTTATGAACTTTAAATATGAAGAACGAAATACAACCTCTGACAATAAAGTTTGGTGAATGAAGTCAGAACGGCCGATCTGGCATCACTGGCGAAACAAAACGCTGCGCATGCATAGTGGCAGGTGTTGACCATCTGTCAGTTGAGACTCATTTGTGTTCCGTGTAAGACTTGTTTCACAAAGTGTGCTTGTTTAGTACATTAGTTCTTTATTGAAAACAGGAAAATGAAAGAAAAAAAGATCAATTTAAGGTTTTGTTTTAAGCTTGGCAAGATACCAAAAGAAACTTATGCGATGTTGGTACGTGTTTATGAAAACCAAGTACTGTGCATGAAGTGTGTACAGTGTTTCGCCCGTTTTGAAAAAGCCGGTAAAGTGCTTCTGACATCCCTCGTAGCGGAAGATTGGGGTCTCCGTCAGTGACGAACGAATTGAGAAAGTAAGGTGATTAACCATTAAAAATCGTCAATTAACTGTGTGGATGATAGCTGATGAACTGTAGATTAACAGAGTATCCGTGCGACAAATCGTTATCAAGAATTTAAGGATGAGAAAAACGTGTTATCGATATTGACGATATTCCTAACATCCATCGAAACGTGACGAGGCTTTTGAACTCCATCCCAAAAGAAGACTTCTTGCAAAGTTTCCATGACTTGCATTGCAGATTTCAGGGGTGCATAGTTATGAGGTGACTATTTCAAAGGACAGTAAGATAACTTTTGTTAATATTTCATCTACGTTAATGTTACAGGACTATTCATCGAACTTTATTGTTAAAGGTTGCATTATAAAAATTGTACTCTTCACTTTAAATGCTCACGAGATTCAAAAGAACGTCGATTAAAGACAATTAATTCAAATAGATTCGAAAGCGACATTCAATGCCGGATCAAATTCTTCACACAAGAGGCTTATTGCTATCTATCGACTCATAAGAGTACTATTAACAACTTGGGTCTTCCTCTCGCGCGCGCGAATTACCTTATATTTAAGATGGACTTTTGAGTACGTTCGAATTATACCGTCCATCAATATCGCCAAATTAAAAGACATTGCCAAATCAAAGAAATGTCGCCGAATGTTGCATTCCTTTCTGCACGAGCCCGAAAACAAACTTCCCCGCCTGGTCCTTACGTATTACCCCGTCCACAAATAAATTGGCAAAAATTTAGAATTAAATATTGTATTTAAAAAAACACAAGTAACGGGCTCTACCGGCATTTCTTACTATTCCTCTAGGAAAACGCCTTTGAACTGTTGTATGATTATAAAATCTCTTTTCGTGGAGGAACCGTGATTAATGATAATATGAGTTGTTATTTAAAGTCAAGTGATGAGAGAGAGGGAGTCGATCATCGTTAGGCTAATACTGAAGTTAGAGAGCTACAGTTATAATAATTGAAGCTATCAGAGTTTAACCTTTTTTTTACCGTCGGTACTTATAAGTACCTCTCACTTTAAAACTACATAGAATAACCATTTTTTATGAATATTCTGACGATACTTAGCAGGAATATTTTTTCAAAATCTAATTCTTCCAAGATATATGGCAGCACGGATTCTATTTTAGCGGGGAAGGCGAATAGTTTTATAGTAGAAAATGCGTTTTCAGCTGACGGCGTTTTCAGTGGATTACGAAGATTATCATTTTTGTCCCGAAAAAATAGTTAATGTCAAAATTTAAGTATCTTATTTTTTTTTGTATGCTAATGAAGACCTTAGAAAACGATTTGACTATTTTATTTAAGTGAACAGGATACATAATTAATTTTACAGTTGAATATCTTCAATTAATTAATTATCTCTAACGGATTATAAATTTCCCAAAGTTGAGTATTTTGTTTATGTATATCCCTGAATTTTCAATGTATTGATTAAAAAAAATATTGCATGAAAAAAACTGTAGTAAATCAAAATGCGGTAGATAAAGAGTTATGTAAGATCTTACATTTCACAGAACAAGATATTTCGTCAAGTCAGGGCGAGCAGCATTGCTTCGGATTTGACCGTCAGTGATAAGCGATTCAATTAATTGTTACAGTTATTTAGCTTAGTAATTAAGCTGACAGCTCATTTTGTTTAATCCCTTAACTACGGATTAAAAGTTAAGCGATTCGTCCCCAGTGCCACCTGTTTTACATAAGTGCACACATACGGTGTATTATGAGAGGAAAAAAGGCATAAATAAGCAAATTTTTCTCTGAAATAAGTAAATCCTTTGAAAACACTATCAAGGTCATATTACTGCATTCCGAAGCATTTGGAACAGTTTTACTGATAGCATCACAAAGAAAAGAATCGCATTTCTGAAGGACGGATATATCCGTTCGGGGCACCTAACGCACTGGTTGAGCAAAACGGATATATATGCCGGTGACACTTAAAGCAGTGCTTCTCAAAGTTGCAATACTCGCGACCCAATATTCAATGATTATTTTCATTGCGCCCCCATATAATAACAATGAACTGAATTCAATAATACTATACTTTGACGCTAAAGCTACGATACGTCTTCAACCTCTTAAGCACCCTCCGTGCATATAAACGTCTCGCTAAGCCCAAGTCCTTATTTCTCCAGACGTATATATACGTCTTTCAGAAGTGCGATTTTTTCTATGCACTGCTATCCGTAAAATTATTCCAATACTTTGGAATGCAATAAAAGGACCTTGACAATGTTTGCGAAGGATTTACTTATTCCAGATTATTTTTGCTCCTTTATTCCTTCCCCAGTACATCACATACGCGTGCCTAAGTGGAAAACGGTTGGCATTGGGAAGCGATTCGCGAAACTTATGATCGGCAGTCAAGGTTTAATTATAAACCGTACAAAATTATCAAGATAAGTGTTAATTTTTGTTATAAATTATATATAGACAAACCCTGGGGTCACTGGTAATTAATATAAACTTTTTTTTTAACTTCAAATTGTTAAATTAATTATAAAATACATTTTTAACACTAAAATATATTTATAAGTGTATTTATCAGTGTAAATGTGCTTTTTTATTTTTATTATTCAATGTATTTTTTTTGGGTTTTTCTTTCGGTAAATTAATAATTTTTTAAAAATAATCTTTTGTTCCGACTTTTCAATAGGCTCCCCCCCCTTGTAGGTTTTACGCCCCTCAAGGGGGCGCCGTTTGAGAAACCGCTTAAAGGGTTAAATAACCTCTTGTTAAATTTAAAAGTCAAAAAAAGGGGGGTTGATTTTAAAAAATGTTTTTTTGATTCTGTGCATTCAAATTCATTAGCAACCGCAGGTCGCAATATACGTACACTTGAAAAAAAAATCTGCTGAAAATCAAGCTGCCGAAACGTCGTAATTGCATTCAAAAACAAGTTAAATGAGTCTTTTTTTTATGTAGATGCATCACAGAAACTCTCATGAAAGTGAATCTAGATGCTGTCTTGCAGTTCCATTGTTCTGGCTATACTTCATCAGAATGACGGACCGTATATAACAGCGATACTCAACCTGTGTGCGGCCCGGGGGCCACATGTGGCCCAACGGGCCTTTTTAAGTGGCCTGGTTATGGCCCATGACTCTGAGAAATTTATTTATTTATGAAAATTTGATGGGAAATTCTTTAAGGAATCAAATATATCAACTTTGCTTTTTGCTGTCGATGTCGCATGGGTGCGAGTTGATATTTGTTTTCTCTGATTAGTGATAACAGACAACAGTGGAATAGCTACCATTCTATGAGTGGAACTAATTTTTAACTATCTTTTTTTATCTTGCAAGCGAAAAATATTCATAGGTTGTTTCAAGACGATTGGGAAGCTGACTATTTTGTAGTGAAAAACAAGCATGGATCAGTAATCGTTTAATTTGTCACGAAAGTGTTATATTTAAAAAATACCAATAAGCATGAATCATACATTCAATGACACTTTTCCTCAAAGATCTCTTTCAAGAGGTGATAAATAGGCTTATTTGTGAATAATCTTTATAATAGCAAAAAAGTGTTTTGTCAGGGGTAATGTCACAGCGGTAATAAAGGCACCCTAGGAAATTTGTTATATTATTATGAATATGATAATATTCACATTTACAGATGCAAAAATTGTGAGAGAATGATTTTTAAAAGCTTCCCAATTTAGAAAAATTTAGTGACAAAAAAAAAAATATGAAAAATAATAATTAAAAAAAGCAAAATAAGAGTTAATATTTTGATCAATGTCTATATTTTAAATTTTCTGTGTTGTCTTGGCCTTAAAGCATTTCTCCACCCTCACCGCCACCCCCATTGATTCTCAAGTTGCGGTCCGCGTGAAATAGGCATCTTATGTATGCGGCCCGTGTGTAATTGCTAACATAAGAATGCGGCCCGGCAGAAATAAATGTTGAGTACCCCTGAATAGAATAACTAAACAGAGTTTATCATGACATGGAAATAGACTAAGGAGATTTTACAATTTGAATTTATGCTGTGGGACGAGAACGGAGTGAAACCGTAAAGCTAGAGACAGAAATTTTCAACGAACATCACTAGTCTTTGATTCCTTGTGCTTGTGTTCGACCTCCCGAACTTAATTCGAACTTATTAGGCATGCTCAGACATCCGTGATGTTTGCTGTTTTACTTTTTTTCTGTGTGAACCCCGTAGTCTTTCAATTACTTAAGTATTAGAGCAGAATTTTTGGAAATATTCCTATGTGTTCTATTCCATAGAAGATAAATCCCAAATTTTAATCATTTTTCATAACAAAATAGAAGAATAGTATTACAGATTATTATAAACAGTGTTATTATTTTTGAGCAAGAGTGGCAATGGTATTTCACTTCGTTATTGGTTGCTTCTCACAATATTTGGCGACTTTTTTGATTTGACGAAGTTAGTCGACTGTATAATGTGTAAGTACTAATATTTGTTACTATACATTTAAGAGCTGTTATTGCCCCCTATTGCATAAGAAAGGATGAAAGAGTCTATTGCTTATAGTCAAATTACAATTATGCTGCCTCTTTTATCATCCAAAATCAAATTAATTTGCGATCATCACACTGAATGTGTTAATATCCAAAAGAGACAGCAGCAGTTTGTTAAATTATCAAAAATTAAGCTATAATTGTCTTAAAAATATTATTTTGTTTATTTAAAACTTTTGCAGACAATTTCAGGAAGTATAATTACATAAAAAAAATTAGAATCTTTATATATCAATACAAATATATATGTGTAACTTCTGTTTCTTCAAAAAACACATGTCGAATCTACGAGCATTTTCTTCAAAATACATAGGCTATAATTATTCAATAAAATTTATTTCCTATTATTAAAATATGATTTTCAGTTTTATTATTGTAGCTGTTTATAAATTTGAGATATTCTTTAATTTCTTTGATTTGATTTATTGATTTTCTTTTCAGCACTAAAACATTGCCTGGATTCAGTGAAGTATATAATAGCTGGAGGAAGTGTAGTAAAACCGCAGAATTTTGAGTTCATGTATCAAATACTCAAAGATGTCAATTTCTTTAATAGTTACGGTAATTATGTACATATATTAATCACTCGTATATATAACACTAGCCATTACCCTCCTGCTTCGCTGGATATTTCATGATGCTGTATGAAAATATACTGTTTATATATATACACACTCTTTTGCGAAAAAAAAAACGAAGCACCATGAAGGAAGTAGTAGTTTTTAATGAAATTAAATATGTTTACAGTTCATACACACATAATAAGATGATAAAATTTCAAGGCCATAGGGCCCCATCCATGGCTCACGATTATAGCTTGAATGTTCAAACCATTAGTTAGTGGAACCACACCTGTCGGTGATACTTGCTTGTATACGTCTCGGTAAAGAGTGATAAAGGTTCTTAATGTCCTCCTGCGATGTAATCTGTCAGATATACACCAGTTGTTGCTCCAGATCTGCGATATTTTGGAGTGTCCCAATCTAAAGTCCAAACGTGTCCCAGACATGTTTGATTGATGAAAGGTCTGATTACCTTACTGCCAAGGAAAAGTATTAACGACATGAAGGCGGTCCAGAGATAGGCCAGTGGTACGAGGCCTGGCAATATGTTGTTAGAATCTACCCCTGGATGGCGTGCAATGAAGGATAATACAACCAGCCGCAGGATGGTATCAACATATCGTTGAGCTGTTAAAGATGTATGGAAGATGACTAGAGATGACCAGCTGTCGTTTGAGATAGCACCCCACACCGTCACACAAGGGGTTACGGCTGCATTCCTTTGTAAAAAAGTCAGATTGAGACCGTAGGCCCCGGCCTCTTCAGACACGGAGATGATGGTCATCTACTTCAAGAGTAAAGTGAGATTTATTGTTGAACACTATGCGATGCCAGTCCGATGGCAACCATGATTGGTTGCGACTCCACTCCAGACGTTTTTGTTGATGTTGTGGGGTCAAAGGCAAACATCTTAAAGGCCACTGCGCGCGTAATCTCGCCTCAGCGAAGGGTCGTGAAATGATGGAAGGTACCACTGGTGACAGGAAGAGGCTGTTAGTTTGTCGCTGGATTTCTGCACCTAAGGTTGCGAGGTCAACCCCGGCACAAGTTGGTGGATTTTCATGATAGAGAAAATCGACAGAGGCCATGTCGTATAATTATACGCCATGTAAAAGATCCCTACAGTGTCTGTTTTGGCTTGGATGCTCTAGGCAAAATTAAATCCTAGTAAAGGTTTGAATCGTCAGAGCTCTGGTGCCTCCCTCTGTGGAAGAAACTGAGCGTCAAAATTACTTGCGGTAATTGGTATCGCATATACGGTTCCGCGCTAAAAGGTAATACCAGCTCTTGGGGAATGTACTAGGTCTGCAAAGGTTAAAATATCAATGCGCAACCAGTTAAAAAAACATTGAATAGTAGACAATGATACCGTTGAAGAAGTTCGGGCCTGTTGAATAATTATCCGTTCTTGAATCGCATTTGTGCATCTTGCCCATCCTGAGCGTTCATTTCATCGATAAGTTCCTCTCAGTAACCATTGCTGCCATCACATTTGCATAGATGTGTCTGTACGTTGCAGGTGACGACATATTGCTCGGTATGACCCTCTAGTTTCACGCATTCCAACAATGTGACCACGTTCGAAGTCATTCAGTTGCCTATATGGTCTTCGAAGACGTCGAGATGACATCATTCGTTCCTTCTCCAGGAAATCACTACAACGAAAACGAAGAAAGATAAATTTTCTGCCTCTATTATCGGTTTTATATTTTGCGAGTTGCTCATCAGAAATGAGCACTGCGACCGCAATTCCTGTTCATCGACTTTGAAAATTTGATCATTTGCATGTTCGATCAAGATGTCATTGCTTACAAAATATGATATTACGATTTTACGAAATGAGATATTATTTTTAATGCTTTAGAAAAAATATTAAAATATATAAATTGAGACGAGTTTCGAAATAGGGTATTAGGATTCATGAATTAAACGTTATAAATAAATGAAATTCGAATTACGAGTAGGTATCAATTAAAGTTATATATATATATATATATATATATATATATATATATATATATATATATATATATATATATATATTAAATAAAAAAGTGAAGAAGTACTAAAACCTACAGTGCTAAAGCAGGAAGAAATTAATTCAAGACATAACAAATGTAGATACAAAAAGTCTTTGGGATTAAACTGGGCCTATTATGATTTTAAAGCTGTGCTGTTAGGCCAGAATTGGGGTTAGCAATGCTTTATGGATCCAACCTTCCCGTACAGCGAATTTCCAGACATAATAGGGGAAAAACCAAGTTGAAAAGTTAAGCCTTATACAACAGTGGAAGAAAACCTGATAATATATTAAAATGAAGCTAAGAAAAGAGAACAATAATGAATGTCTCAAGGGAGGAATATAATAATAAAAATTAAAAAAACTTACTGTAAAATAATTCTGGAGATCAAAAATTCAGCCTTCCACAGTAAACACAATTGAAATGATTAAAGAAATGAATCGACTATTCGAGAAGAAATTCTGCGCACCGGATATTTATTTTAATTAAACCAACAACTAAGATTTTTAAAAATAAACTAAATATAGGAAGTTTTAAAACGATAGTAAACAAAGTTTAGAATACATAAAATCAAATAAAATATATTAAAAAAGTAAGTAACTTGGATGATTATATACTATCGATATTTTTACCAATTAAAAAAAGCGCTTAAAATTTTTTTTTTTTTTAAAATAATTTTTAAAATTATATATATATATATATACATGTGGCTCAATTCACGGTACAAATTTTTTGGGTAGTAAGGGCATTGTAACAATCATTCATTGTATAGGAATGTATGAGAGCAAGTGATGTGGTGAGGCACTAACACAAAAAAATAAGAAACAAAAGAAAGACAGTTTATTAAAAGCATCATTGACAAGTGTAGTGTTTACTATAACTGTTCTGCGCATGAGCTAGGAGTCCACTGCAGCGTACAATGCTGTATCATTCACTGGCGGTCGGAGAAGATAGTCTGCTGGATTCAAAGTTTATACTCACTGAAAATGGAAGAGGTGTAAGCAATTTTCGATTAACACTCTACAAACGATTTGATGACTCACACTTACGTGGTGAGCAACGTCACTTATATTTGACTCTCGTCTATCAGTCACAATGTTCTAAAGCTTTCTTCCAGGCTTGGACTGCGTACAGCTCTTCGTCAATCAGCATCATGTTTGGTGACGTTCAACAAGTGAACGTGTTTTACGAAATTGACGAGGTAATCACTGAAAAATTATATGTAATCCGGCATTCGTCGATCAGGAAACTGAGCGTGATACATTCGTAGTGTAACTCTGCGTTTATGGTTTTCACGGCCGTACATGTAATGCATGTCTGTATTTTTGGCACATAAATTTCCATCGTAGACGTCAGCACAATTGCGAATGGCGCTAACCTAACTGAGATGCATTATGTTGAACGGCGGCTAGACATCTACTGCCTCCTACCGGCAGCGCAACCAACCGGTAACTCCATTTCTCTTTTCTTTTATTTTTCCTGTTTGTACCTCATCACGTTACTTGCGCCCATACATTCCTGTACAATAATTGATTGTTATGTTGTCCTGTACCTACACTTAAAGTTTGTACCATGAATTCGGGACCACCCTTTATATGTATATGTGTACGTTTCTCTCTCTCTCTCTCTCTCTCTATATATATATATATATATATATTTATAATTATTGAGATCTTAGTCCTAGCATTAAGTGCTCAATTGTATTGAAAAACACTTTATAATTCTCACTTCTTGACTTAGAAAGAACATGACTTGAATTTCTAAAATTGAAACATAATTATATTTCACGCAACCGTAACTCCATTCCCTATAGTGTGAATTATTACAAAACCTATTCTTAGTGGAGATATAGTCAACAAAAAAAAACCTGGTTGCCAAATTTCAAGTTTAAGTCTAATAGTTCAAAAATGGATTTTTTTATTAGTATGCCTCTTAATTCTCCTTAAGAGTTTATTTCCAAAAGGCACGTTCTTAGAGGATTTCGGTTAAAAAAAAAGCATACTCATCAAATTTCTTTACTGTAGGTCTAGCAGTTCGAAACTTTTTTTTATCTATGTGCCGCAGTAACTCCCCATATCCCCTCAAAGGAGGCAATTTCTGTAAAATCTGTTCCTAGTGGATCTCTATTCAACAAAAGAAGCATACTTACCAAATATCAAGGATGGGGGGGGTCTCTCGTTTAAAAAAAACAAAATTTTTTTTTTTATAACGCCCTTAACTCCTTCAACCTTTTGGGAAATTTGAGTTTTTGGGAACCCCCTTTTAAAGCCGGTTTCTACTTCATGAGAGGAACCTTTCTGCCAAATTTTAAGGATTTAGGGTCTAATAATTCAGAAGATATAGTGAGGGGTGAATAAGTCGTTTTTCTCTCCTTTATATTCGTAGATTTACAATGGAATGAAAAATAAAAATGGGAATGTTTGTAAATAGACATCGAGAGATTTAACGTCTTTATTCAGAACAGCTTTTGTACGAAATATCATTTTTTGAGCTTTCTTTGTCCACAGGTTGTACAGAAACGACTGGAGCAGTTTTGGTCGGAGAAACGTCTTTACCCGTTTACAAAGGAGAAATTAACACAGTGGCTCTAGGTATGGCCATTGACATTCTTGATGATGCTGGTAAGTTCTCAAATATATTCTTAGAACGAGCATTTAAGAAAATTTCGTTGTTTATTTTAAATATTTGTATCTATAAAGTAAAAAAAAAAAGTTTGTGCTATCAATCAGTGGTCGGATTTATATTTCAAATACATAAGATATGAAAATATGGGGCTTCCCCATAAGATGAATACTAATACTATAGCCCAGTATTGCACAGTTTTTTTCTGAGGAGCAGTAGAACCTGTTTTTGTGCGGTCTTTTTTTATGCGATTTCCTTTTTGTGCGATTTTATTTTTAATCGATTTTTTATATGTGCGATCTTTTCTTTATGCGGAGTATGAATTTCAATGGCTTTGGTGCCACTGTAATGTTTTATATCTATTTACTGGTGGCGTAACGGAGAATGTTGGGACCCCTCTCCCCCCTGAAAGTCAGGTTTCGCCTTGAATACTTCATAAATTGGGTAAACATGTATTTAACGTTAGTCAAGCCTTGGGCCCCTAGAGTCCTGCCCCTCCCCTTCCGTGGCAGGACTCAATGGCTTTGGCTCCTTTATAATGTTTTCTATCTATTTACCAGTGGTGTAACGGAAAATGTTAGGACCCCTTCTGAAAGTCAGGTTTCGCCTTTAATATTATATAAATTGGGTAAATACGTATTTAGCGTAAGTCAGGCCTTGGGCCCCTATAGTCCTGTCCCCCCCGTGGTGTGGGGGTGTACCTTATACGTTACGCCACTGAAATGTAGACACTTCAAGACGCTCTGTTCATTTGTTATAAATAGACTCCCGACAATGCGCATTTAGTTGCTTTCTCTCAACGCTCCAGCAACCCGCGCTTTATTGAAGACGAAACTTTCAATGACAGTGACTTTATCATTAATTTGATAGATTATGAAGACGGACAAGAAGAACCCGATTCTTTGAGAGTGGATAAAAATATGCAGGGATCTAGCTTTCCAACAAATTGGAAAACATTTTCTTCAAATAGATACCAATTAAGAAAGGAGTATAAAATTCCAAAAAGGGCTTCAATCATGTATATCTGGTTATTGTGACATTTACAAGCAACTGACCACACAACCTTCGTCACAAAAACTTATCTTTTACTTTAGATTGCCAAAAAATAAATTAATTGAAATTGTACCTTCAAGTGACGAAAGCGATTTTGAACTTATTCATTACAGGGCTTTGGATTACGATGAGTAGTAATGAATTATGTATGTGCATTTTGAAAACTTATCCGTGTATACAATGAGAAACTATATGTTTTTAAAATATTTCCATGTGTAATATTTAATTATTTATTTGTTTATGGAAGTACTCTTACATAAATTTCGTAAATAATTGGCATGTTTTATAAATACGACTCTTTTTATGCGGTCCCTATCCACCGCATAAAAACAATTCTTTAGTATTTCCACAAATTAGTCTGTTTTATGTAAGAATTTATAAACTTTTTGAATATTTTTTTTGTGCGTTTATTTTTATGCTGTCCCTATCTACCGCACAAAAACAGGTTCATCTGTATAACATTTTCTCTCTTTTTTCCCCAGTGAAATCTCCCCTTCCCCTCTCGAAATTAGAATTTTCTGGTGATTTCTATAATCATATCACTTTTGGTTATCTTTTCAAATTATGCGTATAAAGTGCAGGCTGATTGGTTATTCTTGCAGTTCTACTGCCGTTGAAAACAGGCTTCTTGTCCTAACAACATTTAGGAACCATCCCTATATAATTGGTTAATTGTCAAATGAGCCTCCAGTAATTGCAGATGTTCAGTCATCAAGAATTGTTTTCAGACACTTTTGGCAAGTATGATTATACTACCCGAAAACCTATTGTATGTGTTCTATTGACATGAAAACAACATAAAGCCCATTTTCAATAGAGTAGACAGCCTTGAAATTGGACTGCAAAATTATTTTGGTATGTTTGCTATTCTTAGATGAGGAACTATAAAATCTTACTCTTCTGTGAGTATTATAGTTCATATTGACTCCAAAATATCCATGTAAGTGAAAAAGTAAAACTCACACTGCAATAATTTCCGCCAGTATCATGAGAAATGACCGTACGTTACTACACCTGATCCAGGTTGGGACTATTAAGGTATCCGACTACGTTCGGGACCGTGATTTTAAAAAAGCGCATAAATGGATAATTTTCATGATATTTAGTGTCACTTAGATTAGAATACATGTATAAAATGGTTTTAAGGACATTTTGACAAAAAAATTATTTAAATACAATATTTTGGCAAACAATCAACTTAGATTAACCTTTTTTCAAAATGTTCTCCTTTTATAAAAAAATGCTTCTAAAATAATAATATTTTGTGTGTGTGTGTGTGCTTATATAAAGTAAAGACTTCTCCAGAGAGTCTGAACTATGGTTTTTGAAAAATTCACATTATTTTGAGAGTTACAACCAATTAAAATAATTATCTGCGTTTTTTAAAAATAATTTCTCCCCTCTGTTGTCGTAAAACATGGATAAACCTACTTCTAAATTATATATTTCAAAAATTCTAGTTGAGCCTCTGCACAGAGGTCTGAGCTATATACAGGTAAAATTTTATTATAAAAGAAGCATTTTTCACAAAAGGAGATTTTGAAAATTGGTCACTCCAAGTTCATTTTTTATCAAAATATTGACCTGAAATATTTTTTTTATTATAATACTATTTTTAAAACAATTTTATATACGTTTTCTAATCTAGGTGACACTAAATACCATAAATATTATCCATTTATACGCTTTTGCAAAATCACAGTTCCGAACGCGTATTCAGATACCATAACAAACTATCGATTGCCAAGCTCTTGGACTACATAAATCTCTAAATTCCTTGTTTTGAGATTAATTTGAATTAGAAAATAGAAATGTAAGACAGTATATTTTGTTATGAAATCTGTTTCAAAAGAAATTAAAGAGAAATCCAACAAGAAATATATCCTTCTACAAAAATAAATTTATGAAAAAATACCTTTAAAAAAAAGGCATCAACTAAAGGTCTATCAAATTCTTTTTTCAAAAAATTTCAGAACGTTTTGTTCTAATCCATTGACGTCACGTAAAAGGATGGTAAACAGCAATTCTGAAAGATGTTTGGAATTTTATTTACCACACTGTGTTATACACAGATTTTTTTGTCAATATTTTCATTATTATATAGACCTGCCTAAAATAATTTAGCTGATAATCATTTTTTTTGAACTCATTCAATTTTTACTATTAGTTCTCTCTCTTATATATATATATATAGTTCAAATTTTCAATCGTTAGTAAAATACTTCCTATTCATTCATTCAAATTCAAATACATTTCTTTAAACTTGTAGTGGATGACACTTAATGTTAAAACCGTTTTTTCAAATATTAATTCATTCATTAAATTAAAAATATGATATGAATCAATAGTAACAAAAAAATTAATAGTCCAACACCATATATAAAAAAGAAAATCGATAGTTGTGTCCCTGCAGCGCATTGGATAGCCCATTGGACTTCTAATCCGAAGGTAGAGGGTTCGAATCCCACCTGGGATGGCCTAATTTCTGAGGATGTGATTTCTTTTTTACTATACTATTTTAATCAAATAATTAAATTTAATGAATGAATAAAAATAACAAACACAAAAAAATAGTGTAGCAACATATATAGAAAGGAAAATAGAAAGTTGCAAGGAAAATCGCTCTCTGTTTTGTCACTCAATATTGTGATTCTGTCATATGTATATACATATTTATATTATATATAATTGAAACTATTTAATAAAAGGTAACTAAAATATATAAAACTTTTCTTTGTTGACCTAAGTAGGAATTGACTTAATTTTTTTATATGTATTACTTGTTTTTATTTTAATCTTGCCATTTAAACTCTTTTAACAAATAATAGTTTTTCTTGGCGACAAATGGTGACTTGGCTTCGAGTTCTCGAACTTGGCGATAAAATCGACAAACGGCGCCATTCTAACGGAAAAGTACAGATTTCTATAATATCTACAGTTGACGGGCAATGCACAAATTTTATTTCTTGTTGGTTGTTATTTAGATTTTCACAATCAGTGTTTTTTCATGACCTAGTTCACAGCAGTCTGAACAAACTTTCAATGTTTTCACTAGCAGCTGACACGTGTTGGCTTTTACGACAGATTGGAGGAATGTGGGGACTCGGAGTACTTCATCGCTTGCGTTATTCTTACTGAATCGGTGATAGCGAAAAACATTTTTCCTTGAACTGATGAAATCATTAAAAAAAAATGTCATTAACTCTTTAAAATTATGATAGCTTTATTCAAACATATTTCTAACATTTTTTTTGAAAACAATTATAAAATCCCCGTGCTCTATATATTTGTAATGGGCTGCGAATTGGTGTTTTACCATTGCAGAATTAGTACATTCCCCGGAAGCTGGTATCTCTTTTTAGTGCGGCACCATATAGGAGGATACCAGTCATCGCAAGTAATTTTGACACCCAAGTTCCTCCCTTGAGGGAGGCACCTGAGCTTTGACGATGCGCGAACCTGTCTTAGGATTTAATTCTGCCGAGATCATCCAAGACAAACAGACATTTTAGGGATCTTTACATGCCGTATAATCATATGGCATGACTGCTGTCAATTTTCTGTATCATGAAAATCCCCCGACTTGGGCCGGGGTCAAACCCGCAACCTTACGTGTACAAGCCCAGCGACAAACCAACCACGCCACCCAGTCGACTTATTCGTATATATGTTTTGCTTAATACATAAGTTCAATAATACTGTCAAGTTCCATATTTGACATTTAGTGGTTCTAAGCATCCAGTTTGAGAAAAGGATTCAAAGCAGAGGCGTAGCTACCACCGCATAAATGATACGGGGCCCCCAAGCTACAGGGGCCTCAACATATGTAACTACAGTTCCACTAACAAGGCTCCCATATCTAAAAAAATAGGGCACCGATGTAATTTTGATACAGGGCCCACTCAAGACTAGACACACCAGTGATCCTAAGTAAAGCATCTACATAACTTGAATGTTAGAAGATTTTTTGTCAGAACAATATTCGATAAATCTGTCAAGGGTATAAAGTTTCAGAAATTAATCGCTTGTTCATAGTTTTTTCAGTGATTTTGAATTTTTTTCTCTCTCTCTCTCTCTCACACCACACACACACACACACACACACACACACACACACACACACACACACACACACACACACACACACACACACACACACACACACACACACACACACACACACACACACACACACACACACACACACACACACACACACACACACACACACACACACACACACACACACACACTTAACCTTAACAGTCAAGTTATTAACAGTTTTAAAGATTTGGGAGCATAAACTGTTAATTTTTATTTATTGAAAATCAAATGTTTAGTACAAAATAAAATGTACTTAAAGATTTATATTCTGAATAAAATGTATAAAATTTTAAAGGTGTTACAACAACTGCAAATTTAGTTGAAGTGGTAAAGTTTGTTTCTAGTAGAGCATTTTTTTTCTGAAAATTAAATAAATAAGAATGAGCACCTAGCAGTAGTTCAGTAATTCAGTTTTATGTAATATAACTGGAAACGCTTTTTGAAACCCAAATTACCTCCGCAATCATTGTACCAGAATCGTGTTTGCATATCTTCTTATCCTTTTTTGAGCAACGAACTTTGCATTGTCTTGTAGGCTCACGTTTCACTGGAGTAAGAGGAATATGGGATATAAAATGTCCTTCAGTAAGAATGGCAGGGTTTATTGGCATAACATACACCGTAGGCACGCATGTGGTATGGAAAAGAGTGCCTTGAGTATCAATTTGGTTCTCGTAATCTCAGTAAAATTAAATCACGACAATATTTAGCATCCGACGAGAGCTTGAATTAAAATTAATTTAGGTTTTCAAATTGGGTAACGAGGCCGCCACTAGATGGTGCCACCTTGAATTGGCTCTCACATTTGGGAACTTGCCGAAAATGTAAAGGCTAAATTGCTAAAACACAACCTCATTGGAGAAAACAAAGTTTACTAATCTTCAATATTTTCTTGACGATACATATATTAAACGCGTAGAACACTTTGTCATTGTAGGAAGATTCGGACCGGCTTCTTCGGTTCCGAACGAGAATACTTTATCGATCACGCCAAAATGATCGTCTTCGCGTGATGTCTAGTACTGGTTTATATAGATACCACTATATCATCTTTAAGTAATTTAAAATTAAATTTACCATAAAAAATTGCAGTTTAGGAAAATTAAAAGAAACTTAAAGTTTTTGGTGATAATGACTCAACCTTGTCGCCAAAAATTGTGTTTCTGAACAATATGGAAATGATCAAGAGAAGTTTATTTATAAACGAAGAATGAAATGCATTTTTGAGGAATAAATTTAATTATCTTATCAGTTACACTATCTTATCATATTTGCTTAAAAAATGGTTGCAATGTCTTTGGAAATGCCAAACAAATTAGGAAAATTAGCAATTTTTAAACTAAAATTCACAGAATGTTATATTTATGTTTTTGAAACATCGAATAATAAAGTGTTATTTTTATATAGGTAACGTTATACTTGGCAAAATGGGAGATATAGTACTCTCAAAACCAGTGCCCAATCTACCAGTTGGCTTATGGGGAGATCTTGATGGGTCAGCGTTCAAAGAAAAATATTTTTCTAAATATCCAGGTCAAGTATATTTTAAAATTTTTATTTACACAATATAGTACAGTTCTCTTACAAGTAAAATTTATCATGTGATTTAATTTCCTATTTTTTATGATATTGGGACATCTCCGCAATAATAATGTATAAAAATGTCGAAGGAAAAAATTTAAAGATTTACCTTTCATTTTTTTATTGATTTTGTTTATTAGTCAGTATGACACTGATTTATATGTAACTTGATATTTGAAAGCAATTTGAATTAAATTTTTGTCATATGTAGGTATATAATGTGTGTAGGATAAATGTAAGAATTTACTATGCAAAAAATGAAATAATTATTGTTTAGGCCATGACTCTATTTTAATTTTCTTTACACGTGCATTTCCAATAAGATCAATGCTTTTAACTTGTCTTAAAAATTGATTTTTACTCTTATTTCTGCATACTTTCACAAGATGGCGCCACAGTTTTTTGTCATAATTTTATTTTTCTTAAGTCTTTTATTGAATGACTTCTCTTAGTTCTTTTTTTTTTTCTAATAAATATTTTTGAATTTTTGAATTTTCACTTTTCGTTAGCTATCCTTATAAATTGTTTTAAATTTTTTTAACAATTTCTCTTTGTATGAGATACTGTTTTAATTGCTAAGTAGAATACTTTATCTTAAGCATTTACTATATTTATTTATAGATGTTTTTTTTTTTAAAACTTTGATGTGTAAAATAAATGCTTTCAAATGGTATTTAGTATAGGAAAAACTACCCTATAGTATTCTAAGTGTCAATCATTAAATAATGTGTTTATTACCTTGGAGTAATTTTAAAAACTTATTCCTACTCTATTTTTTCTTCCTTTCATCTCAGTTGTTAAGACAAATACAGGTTACAGGAAAAGGTTGGCTGACTTTAAAATCATGTTTAACTCTAAAATTTTAATTCCCAAGGCTAAGAGTTTACTATGATAGGACAGCGGCCATTTTATTTTGACAAATACTGACTCCTTGATGTTTCTACTTATTCTTTAGCTTTCTGAATTACATCTTATAGTAATTTAGTATAGATTGATAATTATATATAATTATATTAGCTTTATATTCAAGATAATGCGTCATAAGAGCCTAAATCAAGAATTTTGTACAATAATTTTTTTGACTGTATATATGTGTGAAGACTTTTACTGTCATTCCTCCTATCATATCCATTAGGATCAATTTTAACGAGTTCAAAATATAGAATAATATAGGACTGAGCTTAAATTTAAGATGGGTCATATTTTTTAAAAGAAAAAAATTCGTTCATTTTTACTATGAAAAAGGTCAAAGTAAAATAAAGCTTATTATATTATTTTTGAAATAAAATTTCTTAATAAAATATGCAAGAAAATTGGCCATCTTTTAAGGATTATTAATTTTGAAAATTTTTAACACAGATAAATTTGCATTTGGAGACTATGGAATACGTAATCCAATAACAAAGGGCTTCATTGTTTGTTGCCGAAGGTAAGAATATTTTAAGAGTTATAAGTCATTAAAAGGCACTTTTCTGTTAGCCGGGCTCAAAAGTAGCCAATTGTGAACCAAACGCGAATCAAGTCGCCAAAGTAAGCGAATGACAAAACAGTCAACGGAATAAAAGTCGAAAACTTTCAACTAGTATAAACAATATTAATTAATAGTAAGCAAAACAAGTTCAACTATAAACAAATATTAATGAACTGTAAACAATCAGTTTTACTTAAAAATAATGCATACAATTATTGGTTTTTCCAGAACACGGCGATGTCCTTGAGAATTTGCTCAAATGAATCGTTTACTCTTGTTTTAAAAAAAATTAAGATGGAAGAAAGAAAGGAAAACATGCTGTGACGTCTCTCGCGTCTTTCTGTTAACATGACTCCTATGTTCTTTGACGGCCACGATTAATGGCAAAACTTTTCCAACCCAATACCAAGAAGATAAACGATCATAATATGTAAATGAGATATACTATAAAAAAGGGTAGCGTGGCAAGCTTAGATATGCGCGGCGAGGCTCAGAGATAGTATTGTGGAATTATTCTGATCGATAGCGTGACAAAAACTTAGTGTGAAAAACTTGCGGATCAAAATTAGCAGCATTGCGTATCAAGAATCTTCATATATAAAGTTTATAGATAATATTCTCTAGGTCAAGGAACCAGAACTGAAAAAGGTAATATTGGATATAAGTAATTAGAGGAATAGAATTATTTATGATAATTGAGATAGAGGATCTAGTTGCGTGATCTGACTTAAATACGTGATTTAATTTGGGCTTGACTCTCACTTTAATTAAAATTGTCAAATTAGAATTTAAGTAATATAAGTTAATCTTAATAAAAGTTGTATTAAAATTATTATGTCTCATCATTTTGATAATCCCACACCCTCTAGCTTACGCGGAACCGGCACGACATGGTCATCACAGGATGGCTATGTCTCAATGCTTTACTTTGAATGAATTCACAGAATAGAGCACATGGCCCAAACGAACATTGCCATTATGGTTGTAAGAAATTTGACGGAATTCTACATTATTTGGCGATTTTTCGCTTGAGGCCGGCTAACGGAAAAGTACCCATAAAAATTTCCTTTCAATGTTCATTTGCTCTGTTGTAATAGAATAAAATTTATTGACAATATTATTTGCGTTAAAGTACATATATTTATTTATTTATATGCTATAGCTTCTACATGAAGGTCAGTGGCTATGAGGTAGCGTGCCGCGCTTCTCCGCCACAAGTCCGGGATTCAAATCCCGGGCTGGGCAAGGTCAACTCAGCCTTTCATCTCTGCATTGGGTCGATAAATGAGTACCAAGCTTGCTTGGTAACTAAACACTAGGGGTTTCGCGTCAAACTGACCATCTGAACGGAACGTCTGCTTATGCATTTCAGCGCCCAAGGTCACGAAAACGAGTAGGGCACAGTATGTCTTAACTCTCATGGGCTGTTGCGCCATTGAGTTTAGTTTAGTTTAGCTTCTGCACAATTATATGTGTTTTTTCAATAAACTTCTCGTTTACGGATTCATAAATATTAAGTTGGTGCATATGAAATGTCGGATTTTCTTTATATATCAAAAAGTTTTTCTCCTTGCGTTTTCGTCATGCTTTCGTTTTTGGCATAATCCCGTTAATATTCATGTTGTCCATTGCTGGAGTCACGTTCGTACAAAGGCGATTTTCTCAAAAAGTGTTTCATTTTCTTATTTGTTTTGAATTTCCTAAGAATATGAATTTTACCGATATTTGTTTAATTATTTTAATAAGAGGAAATTTTGTAACAAAGGGGCAAAAGATACACGCAATTAAAACCAGGCGTTTGGAGGAGAATACTGTTAAAGATCGAAAAGGGCAGTGTTAGTTTGAAAAATTTCGGTTCGGGGATTTTTCCCTACAAAATGATATTCGTTAAAGACCCAAAATATTTGTAAAAAATGATTCTTTTGCAGGCAATAATGGATATGAATCGAATTGTATTTATTACACTGTATTGATGAAATACTTGAAAAATTGAAAATTGTATGCCTATCACTTGTTAATTGGCCCCAACGACAATGCTCTGCTGCAAACGTCGTACAAATATTTTAAGGTATTCGAACACTTTTGGAGTACTTTTTTTTAAAAAAAAGCAAACTAAAACATTATAAATATTTTTTTAGGAATCAATACTAATAAATACTAACATTTAACTAACAATGTTTAAAAAAATAAAGTTATCTAATTTTTAAAAAATACCTATTATAAGTAAAAATTTAGCAATATTTTAAAAAAACTTCAAAGCAATTAGAGAGAAAAGTATCTAATAAGCTTATATGAGTAAAAGTATTACTAAAACAAATTAGATGCGTTTGTTTAGAGAATGTACTGAAATTTTACTGGTTTATTAAAATTTAAAAATTTTAGACCTGGTTGAGAGTAAATATTATAAGAAATGTGACATTCTTTATGAGACCACATTATTTAAATAACAAGCCATAACTCAAAAAATATTCATACAATAAGAAATATTTTAGTACATTTTCAGAATATAATATAAGTATCAGGCTTAAAAAGTTTTATAAAAATAAGACTAAACAATTGAAATGCTCCCTTCTGGATGGTTATAGACCCCCTTCCGGTTTATCTAAGTTTATAAAATTGATTTTAACTTGGGCACTAGGTAACGTAAAAACAAAACAAAGTATGTTTTCAAAAGCCGAAAGATCGCCGTATTCAATAAAATCAAAAACAAAAAATATGTGTTTTGAGCGAATTTGGTCATTTTAACGAGTTCGAATACTTATAAATGAATGAAAACATGAAGTTTTGTAGCACCCAGCTTATTTACTGGATCTTTCACCAAACGCCACTTTCATTTTTTAAAACATTTAGAATAGCTTTAAAGGCTGAACACATTATAAAAATAAAAACAGCCTGAAAAATTCCAAATCAGAGTTAATTGATTTTTAAGATCAGAATTCTTATTAGACAGGCATCTTACCATTAAAATCTCATGAAAGAAAGCATATTGAAGTGAACGGAGAAAATTTTGATTAAAAAGGTTTTGAGAAAAAGATATATATGCAGTTTAATGCATTCACTTAAAAATCCGATTTTCACACGCACAAACCTAAAAAAAAGAAATGAATGACATTTTAGTGCAATGAAGTGTAAAAATACTTTACTGTTATAAATGTGTAAAGAAGTTTTGCAATTTAGCTACAAAAATGTGGGAAAAATAATGATGAAATTATTAATAATTATCTCGTAAATATGTGTGTGTGTGTGGTACTACATTGATAGCTAGTCTTTAAGGTATCCGACTACGTTCGGAACCGTGATTTTGCAAAAGCGTATAAATGGATAATATTTATGATATTTAGTGTCACTTAGATTAGAAAATCTATATAAAATTGTTTTAAGAATAGTATTGCAATATAAAAATTATTTAAGTACAATATTTTGATAAAAATGAACATAGAATGACCCATTTTCAAAATATTCTCCTTTTGTGAAAAGTGCTTCTATTATAATAATATTTTGCCTGTATATAGCTCAGACCTCTGTACAGAGGCTCAACAAGAATTTTTGAAATATATAACTTAGAAGGGGGTTTATCTATATTTTACAACAGAAGGGAAAAATTTTAAGAAAAAAAGCCGATAATTCTTTCAATTGGTGGTAACTCTGAAAATAATGCGAATTTTTAGAAAATCATAGTTGAGCCTCTGTACAGAGGTCTGAGCTATATACAGGCACAAAATATTATTATAATAGAAGCATTTTTCACAAAACGAGAACATTTTGAAAAAAGGTTATTCTAAGTTAATTTTTTGCCAAAATATTGTATTTAAATAATTTTTTTTGTCAGAATGTCCGTATAAAAGAATTTTATGCATGTATTCTAATCTAAGTGACACTAAATATCACGAAAATTATCCATTTACGCGCTTTTTTAAAATCATGGTTCCGAACGTAGTCGGATAACTTAAAAGCGTTATTTTCAATAATTAAATATATATATATATATATACGATTCGAAAAAGTAAAAATAAACAAATAAATAATAATACTAATACTAATAAAAAAATGGCATGCGATTAAATTTTTCTTTAAATTTTTTTTTAGTTATATGAGTAATTAATGGTAAGGAAAGGGGCCATTCTTTTTTATAAATAAACAAAACAAAAATGCTAATTTTACAAAAAGAAATCTATAAACACTTATGAAATTAAATATGCTCTTATAAAACTTCATTTTGTTTATTAAACTGGTGCATTTAGCAAATACTTTCTATAAATTTTCAGTTTTTAGGATTTATCTTTCTTCTGAAACTTAAAAAAAACTACACAACATTAACTTTTTTTTTTAATATAAATGAAAATAAAGATCTTTTTCGAAAATAATGGCTGAAAGCTCAAGTTAAAAAATATCTCTCAGCAAGTAAAAAATTAAGAGGAGTTGGAAACCTCTCTCTATATATACTGACAATGTTAAATTGGCTGTTTTCGATGTACCTTTTCTCAAAATCTGTTATATGTACCTACATGCTTGAAATTTTTCATACAATTAAAGTACACTTTTCTCATTATACTAAAATGAGCTTTTTGCTAATTTTGAGTTTTTGAATAATTTATAAAATATTTTATCAAATGTAGCGAAATTTATAGCACATTTTTCCCATAAAAAATTTGTAAAAAATAAATTTTTGAGTTTTTTTTACAAAAATCTCATTTCAGTATATATTAGACATCATTATAAATATATCATAAGAAATTTACATACCTGGGAATAGTAGTTTCTCAGATGAGGTACATCGAACATCAAAATTTACATTTTGAGATAAATTGATTTTAATGTATACAGTGAGACTTCTAATCGGCTGGGAAATAAAAAATAAAAAGCTCAATTTACAATAAAAGATACATGTTTGATTTTATTTCAGACGTTCAACTTTTAAGCAAAAACGAAGTACTTTATTTACATGTTTCGCGCCATTCAGATGGGCGTGACCCAGTTTCAACGATTATTTAAATATAGGTTTTAAGGGCTTCTAATTACCCTACAGAGTAAAGTAAGGTATTTTTAGAAAGGTTAAAATCTATACAATTTTTTTTTTTTTTGAAAATGTAAAAATCTCAAATTGTCAAAAAAATAAGACTTAGCTTTCCAACACCCCTTTAAATGTGTGTATGTGTGTAAATTAAACAGACTTAACTGAAAGTAATATTAAATAATACGAAAATTAAGTTTTTTTATGATCATTTAGTGTAACTTCAGTGAATTTGTGATAATTAGTTTAAAGTTAAATAGATTTGTGTGATCGCTGATTGAAAATGAAATAAATATAATTTTCTCTATTTCAGTGACGAAACTTTAAAACAACGAGGATGTCGGTTTGGTAGTTCCGAAATTTATAATGTTGGTAAGTATTTTTCTGTGAAATTTATTGTAAGATCGTAAATTATAAAAGGGGAATACAAATAAGGTTTCTCCGATTTTTAACAAAATTTGGCATTTATTGTAAAATAATGGTTTATTGTTTTATTCAAACTACTGCCAAGCCTATACACTAATTTCCCCCATCTTTCTGGCAACATACGTACACCCCTTCAGAAGAACGCTTTATCTTTTGAGGCTATCCACAAATCAACACAATTTTTGGTATCTTCAAGTAAAATGATGCAGAGAATTTTAATAATTTAAACTGTGAGATAAATTGTGTGCTGATTCTATTGTATTAAAAGATAAAAAGTTTTAAATAATTTATTCAAAGTATTTTATTAGATATTGTTAGAAATGTATATGTACTGCTTAGTCGATAAACATTCAGATTATTACAGCAGATCAAAAAAGCAAAATTAGCGAATTTGCTGATAAAATTTTTTATTATTAATTGATTGGAGTATTTTAAGCTGCATTTTTATTCAATTTTATATCTTTATATATTATTATGAAGGGAAAAAAATCATTTTTATGTATCTTTTTTTATCTCCATTTTAAAGAAGTGAAGGACGAATTCTTTCATCTTTTTATGTCAATGCTGACTTGTAGTTTTTTTAATGATTACTTGAGAGATAGAAATAGATATTCCTAGATATAGGAAAAGAATAAAAGTGAATAATAAGTTTTTATGTTATACTTAGAATGGGTTATTGGAGTACCTGTTTCCCTACGGAAGCTTCTCCTATCTTGGTGACTGATGAGTGAGCTTTGCTTTAGCTTTACAGTAGCCCAGAACTTTATTTTTAAGTATTAAAAATTAAAAATTTAAAATAATTAAATTAAATTTTTAAGTGCTGTAGAATAATGAAGAATAATTAAATAAATAGAATGCTTTAGAGTAAAAAGAAATAAAACTTTAGAATAGATTATGAAGGTGTTAAAAATGAAATTAAGGAATTTCTGTTAAGGAGCTCCGTTCGTGTAGGTCAGCGATGCACGTTAAATCTGTCGAGAGCTGAAACGTCCTCCCATTGGTGTGGTGTGGTAGTTAGGAGAGGGGTGCCAGCTCAGGTGTCGTCTACGTCACTTGACCATGGTCCAAAATTACGCGGTCCGTCGCCAAAAGCCCTCATGTAGCTGAGCAGTACGATGTTAATATTCAATCAATCAATCAATCCAATCAAGGAGCTCCGTAGAGGAGCTAATCTGCGCCAATCACTGTGCGCTTCGGCAAGCCGAGTCACTTACGTGTGAAAGGCTTTGACATCTCGACATCCATGGAGACTGGAGTCTTGTCAGATCTCCCACTCCATATCTGGAACTGAGTGGACCTTGCGATGTGTTCTTGATTTGGGGGGTTGAGGAGATGTGTCTCAGAAGTCTGGATTCCTATTGGTATGTGATCTTTTGGACTTTAGGAGAAAATTACCTGATCGGTATAGAAAAAACTTAAACTATTGAAATAGGATAGAGACATTGAAATTAAAGAGAAAATTTAAGTAATAGAAATTTAGAGTAAAATAATTTAATTAAGAACCACTTCTATTAGCATAAGCGCTTGTTGCTTAAAGTCTTTGGTTTTTTTAACCTTTTAACTGTCATGCCCAAGACAATCTTGGGCACAACACTGGTGTTCGAAAATGTCACGCCTGAGTATTACTCGGGGTAATTTTTTTGATTTGCTTTTGTATTTTTTTCCCCGAATATATAGGGGAGACGTTTTTTTTAAACCATCTTTTTTGAAAAAACCCCCCGATTCTGGGGGAAAAAGATAATTTTGCCCCCCAAAATTCAAAAAGATGGCAGCACTTTACTGAAGATTTCCCCGGGTTAGGGGGTTAGAAGTTCTTTTGGTTAAAAAAATTTGACAATTTTTACCCAAATCATAAAAATAACTTGACATTTAAAAGGGTTTAAGAGGGGGGAATTTGTTTTAATTTTGGGGGAATTGTTTTAAAATATTAGTTACAATCTTAAAAAAAACCCAATCATGTCTTGGAAAAATCGGGGTTATTATTAAACATTGGGGGGTTAAACCCGGGATGAATTTTTCTTTCCGGTTTTATTTTTTTTCAGTGGAGGGGTCTTATTTTTCATTTTTTCCCAAAAACATTGCTGGCGAAGGACATTGTTACTGGTGAATTTTTTGCTATTCCTGTTGAAAATGGGGGTACCTTTTCTAGGTTGGGGAAAACTTGGGCATTTAGTGTAACAGGCAGTATTCCCTGACACTTTGCAGTTGATACAGTAGGGGTTATCTTGGAGTTCTTTTATTTCGCAATCTTTAGTTAAATGATTTTTTTCCACCCCGGGTCCCTTTTAGAATCATGTAAAACCCTAGCTCCCGGTGGGGAAAATTTTTTTTTTACAATTGAAACATTGATTGGTACCCCGAACGGAGTACCCCTCAACTTAAACTTCAATGTATCCTAAGTGGGAAAGATAAAAAACTTTGGCATTTTGGGAGTTTCTAGGGAGAGTTACAAGGTAAAAGGGGAGTGGGAGTCTGGTTCTTTTAGAAATCAGTCGGTTACAGCTGCAAACAGTATAACCAATATCTTCGAGATCAGTAATTACGTTTTGGGGTGCATCTAGGCAAGCCTTTGACTGGTTTTCCTAAAAGGCCTTGGGGGGGGGTGTTTGGGTTGATTGATTAAAAATTTAATTTTTGCACTGTTTAGCTAGGGAGGGTTTTTGGCGACGGACCACGAAATTTTTTGAACCATGGTCAAGTGACGTGGACGACACCAACTGGCCCCCCCAACTCCCCGCCCCCCCAAAGGGGGAAAAGGGGGAACGTTTCAGCAAAACTTTTAAACGGCACCTCCTACCGGCGGGTCTTTTTTGGTATTGGGCTGGGAACTCGTGACAATTCCCTTACGGCCCGATACCTTACCACTCGCTACCGGGGCCCCATTTTGGGGGTGGGGGGTGAAAAAGTGACCTTAGTGGGGTGACCCGCAGGGTTTAAAAGGGACGACCGTGAATAGATGGGGGTTTGGGAAACCCCAACAAAAAAGGGCCCAAAATGAATTTTTCTCCGTTTAAGTAAAAATTTATAGTGAAGAAGCTTTCTCCCTTTGGGGTCAAAGTTCCGTTCAGGAGTTTATTGGGCTGGACACATCAGAAAAGAGCGATGAAGGGGGGGGTGAAAAATCTCAAGATGAGGTTGTTTTTGATTTTGCAGGCCAAAAAAATATCTTGCAGGGTTCGCTTTAGGCGGGCTGCGTGTCTATGTAAAAAGGGTGGGGGTTAAGGTTTTTTAACGAGCGATGGGTTGTTGCTGTGGCTTGGGACGTTCCCGGAAGAAAAACAGGCTAGTTCTCTAATTCTAGTTCAGTTTCTACTGAAAGTCCAAGATTCATGAAATTTTCTCCTTTGGGGACTGGGGTGGGGGCATTCAAGATCAGTCTGAGAGCTGTGTTTTGGACGACTTGTAACTCATTTATGTGCATGTTGGCCACCCCAAATAGGGCATCCATAGGTTATCAGGGGTTGTAAGTACTGGAGATAGATTCTTATTTTGTTCTAGAGGAAGAGGGTCGATCTATTGCAGAATAAGTCTCGAAGAGAGGCCAGTCTTTTCTTGAACATGCATTTGACTTTTATCATGTGGTGCTTGTAGATCTGTTTCCTATCCAGGGTGATTCCTAGGTGTCCAAACCGACGTGGATCAAACGATGTTACTGCCAAATAGTTTGAGTGCAGCCATGTTGTTGGCATAGTTTCTTTTTCTGAAGACTATAGGGTGGGATTTGTTGGTATTGATTTTAATTCTCCAGCACTTTATCCAGTGACGAAGTTGGGAGAGGTAGGCTTGCATGTATTCTCTGGCCATTTCCCGGCCTGAAACACCCTGAAAAAAAGGTGGTGTCTCTCTGCGAATAGGCAAAAATTTTCCCCCGTTGGGTGGGCCCGGGGAAGTCGTAGGTTTAGAGGCAGTATATCATAGGGCTGACTATGGAACCCTGCGGAGTTCCGGCCTCGATATGTCTGATGTTGGAAGAAAGTGTTGTCCAGTCTGGTTCGGAACGTCCTATCCTGCAGATAGTTATGAAGAATCTTGATGAGATAGGGAGGGGAGGTTGAGCCTAATAAGCTTGAAGATGAGACAGTTGTGCCACATGCGATTGAAAGCCTTTTCGACATCGAAAAAGACAGCTATTGTTAGATAATCTGGTTGAAGCCGTTATTAATAAAGTTGGTTGCTCACAGAAGTTGTTGGCAGGTAGAAGTTTCGGTTTGAAAACCATGCTGGGATGGATGTTGTTGGCTATTGTCTGTTGCTTGATTTTTGAAAGGAGGATTTTTTTGAAGACTTTGGCTATTGTCGAAAGTAATCTCATAGGGCGATAATTAATTGGAAATTTCTTGTCTTTCCCTTGGGTTGGGGACGAGGGGGCATTGTGGCATGCTTCCAGGCATCAGGAAATTTTTGCAGGAGGAAAACACTTGATAAAAAACTTATTTAAGGGGTTGGGGGATGGCATTTATCGGCGGGGTTTTTAGTGCGATGTTTTTTACTTGGTCAAATCCCGGAGCTTTTGCTGTCAGGCTGAGAATAATTTCGCAGATTTCTTGTGGGGGAGGTGAGGGCAAGGGGCTGGAGCCGAAATTTTTGGAAATAAACGTCTCCCTCCCCGGGCCACGAAAGGGCTATGTTGTAGTCTCATTTGGAGTTGGATTTTTTTTGAAAAAATTCTTCCAAGGTCTCCATGAATAAGTTGGCTTTGTCCTGGATACTGTAAAACAAGTCCAAAGGTGGCCTAGGAGAGGGGCAATTTTGGGCAGGATTTCTGTTCCCAGCCGTGATCTTATGAATGGCATTGGGGGGCCCGAGTTAGCCTCCCAATATGATCCCGTCCCCTGCATTTATTCTTGGTTGCTTTAAATCCCCCGCGAATGGATCTTTTCAACCTGTTAAGTCAACTTTCGGGGGAGGGGGAGCGGAAATTTTTTACAACTTTCTCAGACGATTCTTTTCTCGGATATTTAATCTGGTGGAAAGAGGGATGAAGGTAGTCTAGTGTATGATATGCTTGGTGATGCTTCTCTGGTTGATGGAGGCATGGATTTGTTACGTGAGGTTTGTAATTGCGGAGTCAATGTCCTAAAGATTATTGATGCTGAGGTTGCTAGGAATGGACGAGAGGAGGATGGATTGGAACTTATTCCAGTTCGTGAACGTTCTGCAGTTGTGGGAGTAACTGAAGTGGAAGACAGGCGTGAACGTGAAGAGGACAGGACTGTAGTCACTCAATAAATCGAACATGGATTCTGCAGTGATGTTGTTCGTTCGGGGGCATGTCAGCTGGCATTCCACGTGTGACGACTTTGAATTCTTTGTCTTCTCTTAATTGGAAGGTGTAAGCCTCCATCTTGTTGTCGTCAATGAATTTCCTTCTGGTGTTGTAAGCCACAGGAGTTTCAGGGTGACTCGGAGACTCTTTCCAAAAACTCGTCCGGTTATTTTAGACTTGGTGATTTCCTGTAGTTTTAAAAAATTTACCGTGAACGCATTGTCAATCGTTACTGGTGGGGCAGGCTTGACGTCAGTTTTTAGTGGAAGCGCTCTTGGGGGGTTTTCCTCATGATCCACACCCGAATGATGTTGGGTACTGCAGTGGTCGATATCTTTCGCAGGATCTACCACATTTAATGAAGAAAACCTTTTCTGACCAGCAGGCTCTTTCGGTTTTGTTTTTTAGCCGAGGCGGCTTCCATTGACAGGGTGTGGGCTGCGGTAGCCCAGTGGTTAAGGTATCGGATCATGGCAGGCATGTCATGAGTTCACCCTCCACTAAGACCACCGTGTAGGGCAGCGATCCGTTAAATCTGTCGGAGCTGAAAGCATCCCGTTGGTGTGGTGTGGTAGTTGGGGGGGGGTGCCAGCTCGGGTGTCGACCATGTCACTTGACCATGGTTAAAAATTATGTGGTCCGTCCCCAAAAAGCCCTTGAGCTGAACAGTGCGACGTTAATATTCACTCACTCCTCCATTGAGGGGGGTTGGGCCACCTTTTTCTTCAAGACAGTCTTATATTCGAAGCTATCATCAAGGGGGAGTCCCCAGCTTTTAAAAATGTTATCTTCAATTTCGCGTTCTTTCATTTTTGTAGACATATACCAATTATATCAGTGTTTCTCAAACTGTGGGGCGTGCCTCCCTAGGGGGGCGCGAGCATTAATAAAGGGTTATAAAAATTAATTTACTGGAATGAAGTACAACAAAACCGTGTTTACCGTGCGATAAAATATGGAAAAATTTGTTTCGGAGAGAAACGCATTTAAAGATTTAAAATCAAAACCTTCAAAAATGATGCTTCTAAAATAACCAAAAACATCTTTATATCAAAGAATAAACCTTTTATAAGCACATATCAACATTATGTATTTGTTTCAAATTCTTTTTTAAATTTTTTAATCAATTGTATAGAGTTAAAATTTTTTTTCTCAACGTCTAAACACATAGTTTTTTTAAATAGAAATTAGAGACATAAAAAGCACACTAGAAAAACTTTATTACATTAAAAAATTTTAGAAAGGGAAGTATTTTCATTTTTAATTAATGATAATAAACGAATATGTCACAAATTAAAAGGAATTAACGTTAATAATGCACCTAAGCGAAATGTTTCAAGTTTAATAATTGTGCCTTTAAGTAAAATTCTCCATAAAATGTTACTGAAAAAGGCTTTCAGAATGGATTTTGAAACGTTTATGAATAGATTTCAACTTTTTGTCACCAGCTGACTCAATATTATTGGGATTAGCTGTGTGTGCTTCACACAAAAGTCTCATTACTGCTATCACCAATAATTAAGCTATTTCCATCAAATCGCAGCTTCTTAGATATCCCAGAGCTTGCTTTAGGCGTAATTGATTAATATTTTGTCTTTGTAAAGGCAGTTTTCTATCCAATATATCAAAAAAAGAAGTTAAATATGAAACAAAATATCGAGACGTAAGTGCATAAGAAAATCGAACAATGGCAACAAATGTACAAATTTATTTGCCAAATTTTACTAAAACTAATAAACTATTTTTTAAAAAAAATATCATCATGTACCCTCATTATCTTACCTAAACTAAGATATTTTAAATAAATTCAAAAAAAAAGTTTAAAAATGTATTAAAATGCAAATATCTCCGGATTCGATATCTAACTTCGGGTCGTTTTTGCTGCTCTCACTTGGCATAAAACTGCTATAACAGCGTAAATAATTGAAGCGCAAAAAAAAAATAAGGTATTTTTAGAAGGGAAAAAAATTCAACTATATAAAATTGGAAGTAAAAAAGGATTTGTCATTTTCATCAAAAAGCAATTTGATGAAATGACAAATCCTACCTATGTTGAACAGTTTAATTTTTTAGTTTGAAATTTGTTTTAATCCCTTTTCTTTTTAGATGCCTTACTAGAGCAAAAACATCTAGTCAGGCATCTATAGTGAAAGGGATAAGCAAAATTTATATTTTTCTCCTTTTTTTCTTTAGTACTTCCAACTTAAAGAAAGACTAATTCATTATTGAACAAATCTAAAGATGCAAAATAATGTCCATACAGCATAAGAATCAGAAATTTTTAAATATCATATTTACGTATGTGGTGTTGCCAGAACACATTGCGTATACACTTGCTAGAAAAAGTCTGCGTTCACGTACTATTGCTTATAAAAACAAAAAAACAACAACTGGAATTTGAAAGTTTTTTCTAAATGATGTTTGATTTAGTTCATTTCAAGCATTGATAATAACTAAAGTAAACGCGGTTAGCTTTCATAGCTTTTAAAATAATGATAGGCTTGTAGCGATACTACTAACAAAAGTCAAGTAAAAAAAAAGTCTGCGTTCACTGTTTTAGTAGTAACTATAAAAATTATTTAAAAATGATAATGAGCTATTTAACTAGTTGGATAACCCAGTCTTTTGAGAACCCCCTGAAGACGTTTCGGCATTGAATTAACAAGTCTAGTGGTTTCTTCAGCGCTTATCTCTTCTCCCATTCGTCCTTAAGAACACTCTTCAGCATATTCTTGCTAGATATAATGTGTTGACTAATACCACGTTCCAGCAAATCCCATGGCCGCGGTAGCCGAGTGGTATAGGTATCGGACCGTGGCTTGCCTTGTCACGAGTTCGAGCCCAGTACCCAGAAGACCCATCTTTGGGGGAGCGATGCACGTTAAATCTGTCGAGGGAAAATTTTTTTGGGGGGGGGGTTTTTGGGGGGGGGGGGGTTTAAAATTTCCGGTTAAAAAGGGGCCCCAAAAACCCCCCCGGGGAAAATTTGGGTTTTAAAAAAAAAAAATCAACCCCCAAAATTTTTTTAAAAAGGGGTAAAAGGGGGGTTTTTTTGGTTTTTTTGGAATTAAAAAACCCCCCCCTTTTTTTTTTTTGGGGGGGTTTTTGGGGGGGGGGGGGAAAAAATTTTTTTTTTAAAAAAGGGGGGTTTTTTTTTTTTAATTTTTAAAACCCCCAATTTTTTTTGGGGAAAAAAATTTTTTTCCCCCCCAAAAAAAAATTTTAAAATTTCTCTTAAAAAAACCCCCCCCGGGGGGTTTTTTTTCTCCCCAAAAAAACCCTTTTTTTCCGGGGTTTAAAAAATTTTTCCCCCGGGAAAACCCCGGGCCCCCCCTTTTTAAGGTTTTTTTTTCCCCCAAAAAAAAAATTTTTTTTTTTTTAAGGGTTTTAAAAATTTTTTTTAAAAATTTTTTTTTTTTTTCCTTGGGGAAAAATTTTTTTCCCCTTTTTTTTCCCTTTTTTTTAAAGGGTTTTTTTTCCCCTTTTTAAAATTTTTTTCCCTTTTAAATTTTAAGGGGGGTTTTTTAAATTTTTTTTTTTTTAAAGGTTTTTTTTTAAAAAAAATTTTTTTTTTTTTTTTTTAATTTTTGATTTTTCCCCTTTTTTTTTTTTTTTTAAAACCCCCCCCAAAAAAAAAAAATTTTTTTTCCCCCCTTTTTTTTTTTTTTTTTAAAAAAAAAACTTTTTTTAAACCCTTTTTTTAAAAAATTTCAGGACGTGGTCCGTCGCCAAAACCCCTCGTGTAGCTGAACAGTGCGACGTTAATATTCAATAAATCAATCAACCAGCAAATCCCATAGGTGTTCTATAGGATTCAGATCAAGTGAATGCGCGGGTGTGTGTGCAGTTGATTTGTGACATTATACAAGAGCTAAAGCCTTACAATCTCAGCGGTATGCTTAGGATCGTTGTCGTGTTGGCAACTAAGCGACGATTCTAGGCCAAGATAGGGGGCACTTGCCTTTAAATTATTTTTTGGACATCGAGGTAATCATATGTATTCATTTGATTCGATACACTCCAACTTACCAACACCATTGTTCAACATGACTCCATCGCCTACTTGCTCTACTATTGGTACGAAATGGTCTTTTTGAAGCGGTGTGCAAGGTTTTCTCCATACCAATTTAAGACCTTTTATGCCGAAGGTGCAACATTTGCTCTCATCAGAGAATATCACAGCCCTCCTGAACTCCAGAGTTTTATGTATATGCTCTTTTGCAAAAGCTATCCACTTAAGCCGGTTGGTTACTGAAATATAAGGCTCTCTGCGAGCCACCTGGCTACGGTATCCAGCCTTTTTCTAGATTTTTCTTGCAGTATCCGCACAAACATTTTTTGTAAACTTCTTATGAATGTCTGTTGCTATTTGAAGTTTATCAACCGTTTATTTTTTCCACAAAGGGTATCACATACTTCGTTTTTCTCTGATTGGAAATTTAGAGGGACAACCTGAACGAAGTTTGGGTGTGTAAACTCCTAATATATAAATACTGAAGTCCAACGGATCTGGCTGTTTTTCGACGACTTTTTCCATCTGTCTAAATTTTCCAATGGTTTTAAGCTCACTGATTCTAATTTCCTTCCTTTTATTTCCCTTGTCCTTGAATTGCTTCGTATCTCACAAAAACGAAAATATTATTTCCTTGCAACTTTCTTAAGCTATTTTACTTGATAACTGAATGCAAAAAAACTCTGTTAATCTATAACACCTGTTGATAAAAATTCCAGAAATCAAGAACATTCAAATAGTGAACGCACACTTTTTCTGCCAACTATTTGTGTGCTTTGACACAACTCCCGTTATATATATCTTACGTAGTTTTAATTCAAATTTAACAAATTCTTGCATGCTGAATATTTAAATAATAGAAAAGAAATTCATGAAATTTTGTTGGAAAAAAAATTATATTGTGTTAAATTTTACCTTTGCTGTAGGATTCGCAATGGGTGAACGCAGATTTTTTTTAGCAGGTGTATACCATGTCAAAAATTATGTTTTAAAATTAAATACAGAATGTGGAACATTCACATGTTGACCCGAACACATAACTGAGCAAATCTTGCACAGAATGCTAATTACTACAAGCAAATTATATGTTTCTTTTTTTATTTGCAGTGGATTGTTTTCCAGAAGTAGATGACAGCTTATGTGTGTCCCAATACAGTAAAAATATGGACGAGAGAGCTGTTTTGTTCCTGAAAATCACAAAAGGTCATAGTTTCGGTGAGCAATTGGTTAACAGAATTCGAAAAGCCATCGAGAAAGAACTTACAGTGCGTCACGTTCCAGATGTAATAATTGAGACGAAAGACATTCCGGTAAATGAAGCTATGCAAAATTATTTGAAAATAACTGAAAGTTATATAAGTATTAAAAATTTATGTGTGAAAAATAGTAATGAAATTCTAAATATGTAAAAGAAAAATCTTTCATGATTAAAACAATTTGGTTCTTTCGTATTACACCATCGACCAATTTCATCAAGTCTAAGACGTCGCCAGATACCACGATATGCAGCCAATAGAGGAAAACAGTTCTCATGCTTGATCGAACACAATAATGACAAAAATTACAGCATTTAGCGACATTTTTTAAATTGGCGACGTCTTTTGATTTGGGGAAATGTATGGATGTGGTACAGTACGTGAGTACCAACAATTTCTTTTTCTAATATATTGGGATACAATTTCAAATCTTGAACATCATTAATCAAATGGAAGCAGATTATTTGATTCATTTATTTAGTTATTTGGGATCCAAGTGACAAGGACCCTCAGTGAGTGAGAGTTGTGCTTGGATCATTCTGAAATTTTTGAGATGCACCAAGGTTTTTGAAATTACTCTTAAAAAATTTTAGGAGTGTTTAAAGTAGTCTCCTCCAGCATCAATGCACTTTTGTAGACGAATTTTACACAGATTAAATGCTTCAAACCATTCATTTCTTGGAATTGATTAAAAAATGCATTTATAGCCACAACAATCTCTTTTTCTAAACGAAAATGATGTTCACATAAGTTCTTTTTTAGATTAAAAAATAACCAAAACTATTGACAGATCCGTAGAATAAGGTGGATGTTCTATTACTTAAATTTCTTTTTGTTTAAGTAACTCAATCGCTAATCCGACTGAATGGGAAGATGCATTGTCATTGTGAAGCATTATTCCCTAACATACACTTCTTGTAGAATTTCTGGAAGACATTTAGTGGTATACCAGTTTTCTGTTCTTTCAACTTGATGGCTTTGACCAATCCTGTATTTCTGAAGAAAACGGCATACATAACTTTTTTCATTGCTTGCTATCTTTTCGCCATTTTGTCGGTGTGGAATAATCTTTAAAGACTTATACATTAATTTCTTGATGTGTTGGACGTAATAAAACGGTATGTACGTTTTATCACCCGTAGCAATTTTAGAAATGAGGTGGTGGGCACCATCATTTCTCATTTAAAGGGTTTCGTTACTGATTCTGACACGCTCCGCTTTTTAATGCTCAGTCAGATTATGGGAAACCCAACGGCAAACTACTTTTTTCATATGTAATTCTTCATGAATAATTTTGTGTATGCCTGTAGATCTAATGTTAAGTTTTATCTGCATCATTTGGTAGGAACAGCGCGCGCGATTATGATCTATTAACATTTTTCATACGGCAGACACATTATTCGAGATTACTGCTGACCGCGGCGTTCCTGTGTGTTCTTCATCCTAAAAAGAATCGCGATCTCTGCAGAATTCTGTAAACCATCTGAATACAATAGCACGACGCGACGTGGAGATTCATCACCAAATGTTAATCACAGCAGTTGAACGCACTAGTCTTGATTTAATCCCGCTTTAAAATCATAGTGCGATAATTTTCTTGTTCCAACTCCATTTTCTCTTCTGCCTAAAATTTATTCTGCTCTATAAACAACGTGAAGTATATATAAGTCAGTAAAAATCATCAGTGGTGTTAAAATTCATTGTATTTTCAAATGAAACCGTTAGCTCTACTTCTTGTAACAACTTGTTTGCGCCTATCTTAAAAATTTGAGAGTTACCCTCGCATTAACGTCGCACTATAAAGCTGATTGGCTTTTGCAACGGGCCGCGTAACTTTGAACAATACTCAAGCGGCGAGGACGGGATCTGAGTTGACATCCCCTTTTCTAACTTCCGCACCATATCAAAGGGAGGACACGTTTGGGCCTCGACATATTTAACGTGCTTCGGCCTCCCTCCACAGGGACGGTGTTCAGCGGCTCTAGGCGAGAACTCGAGGCATGTCAACCCCGAGTCCGTGGCCTTTACCACTAGGCTCTACCGCAATAATCCAAAGGAAGTAATTCATTTAATCTATAAAGTTTGTCAGCGAGTGAATGACGACCTCGAAAATTTTCCTTTCATCGCCCAAGCGACAGGGACGGGTTTGAGTCGACAATTTGACGGGGCTTTGCCCCTTTCCCCACGCTGCGGGTCTGCAGCGGAACAAGACTTGAACTCATGACACGCCGGCCACATTACCTTGAACACTAGACTACCGTGACCATATAAAGTTTGTAATAATTATACTCTTAAGGTATGATTGATTGATTATTAACGTCGCACTCTGTTTAGCTACACGAGGGGCTTTTGATGACGGACCCTTTTTGAACCATGGCGGACGTGGACGACCCCCGAGCTGGCCCCCCTCCCCTAACTACCACACCACACCAACGGGAGGACTTTTCCCCAGCTCTCGAAATTTTCGTACCCTCGCTGCCCTAAAGGCGGGTCTTTTGTGGTACTGGGGGCCCGGGAAATCGTGACAAGGCAAGCCCCCCAGTCAGATACCTATACCACTACGGCAGCGGCCACTACTTTTGGGGGATAAAATTATTTAAAAATGCTGGTTACAACTTATAGGGGTTTTTTTTGGAATAAATATGATAAAAACTGTTTGATGTGAAAAAAAAAAATGGATGACGAAGCTATCTTATTTCTCGGAATAAAGGAAGATTATAGTTTCACTGTAAAAAACTGATTATTATTGATGTTGGCGTGTCTATTATGTGCAGATTGATAAAAACAAGTAATATAAAAAAAAATTAAGTCAATTCCTATTTAGATCAACAAAGAAAATTTTTATTTTAGCTACTTTTTATTAAATAGTTACAATTTGACAGAATCACAACATTAGGGTAAATAATTTTTTTAAATTATTTTTAAAAGATCGTATTGTGTCATCTAAAACAATCGTGTATAAAAAATTTCGTTAAACTGAATATTTTAAACCCGTGAAAAAACCTTTTTGTTTTGACAAGCCCCAAAAGGGCGCTAAGTCCCCAAAAAAGGATGCCAACGTGGTTATATTTGTAATTTTTAAAAATTTAGTTTTTAATAAAATTCTTTTTTATTAAATTATTATTATATCATTGCATTGTCAGCCAAAATAATTCTGTATATAAAATTTCAACTTAATTGAGCGCTTTAAAATGTATTTTATGAACGATTGAAATTTCCACTAAGATAAATAAATAAATAAATATGTAAAGAAATAAATATAGAGATTATATATGATCTAATAGTAGAATTGAAAAAAAAAGCTTTAGATTGCTCTGGAGCAGACGAAGACAGCTTCGGCAATCTCAACAGCTTTATCATAGAAGATCAAATCTTCTGGGCTGATCTTGATAAGCCTGGGTCGACTTGAATTAATAATGGGTGTTTCTAAAAGAATATCGTCGTTTTATTGTTTTATATATATTGTATTTTTTAGTATAACATATTAGTATGACTCATACATCAAATGAAAAACAACTGAAACAGTTTTGTTTTGAAGCTTGTGCGGAAACGTATGCTAATTTTTTCCCCCTTTCTTTCCGATCAAAAAAGCTAGTAGAAAATGGCGAATAGTAAACAGAAAACGTTTTGTGTTTTTTCCCGTTTGCAAAAACAGAATCTGCTATTACTGTGCAACGAGCGTTCCGTATTAAGTTCGGTTGTCAACTTCCAAATGATAATAACATTCTTAGGTAGTTTTATCAGTTTGAAACAAGTGCCTGTCTTTGTAAGGGGAAAAGTACGATACGACCAAGGCCTTAACTGGTAACCAACTGTAACTGGTTTTGCCTATCTTGATGCTTTTCTACTATGGCTATTTCCTCAATTGGAAGAAAGTGAACCAAATAACTTTATTTGGAAGCAAGACGGTGCACTGCGTGACTGGCATCTCTCAGTACGCGATTGGTTAAATATCAGTGTACCCAACCAATGGATTGGCCGCAAGGAGCCTTCCGATGAAGCTTGTATCGCATGGCCTCCACATTCATCCGATCTGATGCCATGTAACTTTGTTCTGAGGGGCTTCATAAAGGATTGTGTGTTTGTTCCTCCGCTACCAGCTGACCTTTCAGACTGAAGATACAGGATGGAAGTAAATGTTGCAAGAATTGCCTCAGACACACTGGACAAAGTTTGGGAGTAACTCGCCTATAGACTTGATTTGAGCCGTGAGACGAATGGGGCTCACATTGAACATTTGTAAACTTGTAGATAAAACTGTTTCAGTTACTCTTTCATTCAATGTATGAATTATACTTGTAACTTATATGTGATAAGTACTATAAAGCGTTAAATGTCCGATATTCATTTAGAAACACTCGGTATATGCCCGAGCGTAAAATATCCAAAAGTTATGGGTTATTATTACGGAAATATTCATCAGAATGTAATAAGTTGCTTCATTCGTGGGTAGGAAAATTCTCCAGAATTTTTGGGTCAAGTCCGATCGGGCACACATACACGCCTTATTCGGCAATCGCAGACGATAAACTTGTTACACTAACTTCATTAGTAAAGAGATGACGCCACAGCAAAAGGTGCAGTATGTACTTTGGTTAACGGAATTTAAATCAGTCACTCACGTACAGCGACGTGTTCGAACAGAATGGAAATGTCGTTTCTGGTTTGCCTAACAGACAAATCAGGACTCCTACAAAATGAATCACGCACATGATCAACAGTGTCTTCTATCACGAAAACTTAAGAATACTTGCCAGTTTGAGATATCAAAGTTCCCGTCTCCTTTAAAGTTCTTTTCCATTGGTGGATAGATTTTGATGTCGGAGGAGTAGACATTCCATTCTCTGTTCGAACACGTCGCTGTACACACGTGATTGATTTAAATTTCGTTAACCAAAGACGCACTGCACCTTTTGCTGTAGCGTCCGCATCTTTACTAATGAAGTTAGTGTAACAAGTTTATCGTCTGCTATTGCCAAATAATGCATGCACGTGAAGCCGATCGGACTAGACCCAAATAATCTCGAAGGGTTTTCCAATCCATGGATGAGCAGTGTATTACATTCTGATGGGTAATTCCATAATAATAAGCCATAACTTTTGATCTTTAAGTCCAGACACCCTGTACTTTTTGTCGTATACATTGGATCGCTGAAGTCATATTAAAAAAAATCGAAATTTGCTCATTTTATTAGCCGTGGACAACATTTTAAAGTATTTTGTTTGTAAATTAGAATAGTGTGATCACAAAACACATGCGTAAAATGTTGATTACGATGAATAACATTTTCGCTCGTGATGATTACGAATATTGAAATGATCTATGACTTTTTTTTGGTGGCCGCGGTAGCCGAGTGGTCAAGGTATCAGATCGTGGCAGGCATGCCACGAATTCGAGCCCAGTACCGCTAAAGACCCGCCGTGTAGGGGAGCGATGCACGTTAAATCTGTCGAGAGCTCAAACGTCCTCCCGTTGGTGTGGTAGTTAGTAGAGAGGGGGTGCTAGCTCAGGTGTCGTCCTCGTCACTTGACGGTGGTTCAAAATTACGAGGTTCCGTCTCCAAAAGCCCTCGTGTATCTTAACAGTGTGACGTTAATATTCACTGACTGACTGACTGACTTTTTTTTTTTGTTGAGATTATAGCCTCTGGAGGATAAATAAATCTCCTTGTATTAAATAACTATTACTTGCACTTTTGATATCAATTTTAAAAATTTGACGAAAAAGTGAGTGTATCATCATCACATTTCATAATTTAATATACTGAGTACATGCTTGTTATTCACGGTTTCTCAATGTATTCCTGTCTTGGTGCCACAGAGTGGCCGCGGTAGCCTAATGATCAAGATAACAGACTCCTGTTTGGCATGTCATGAGTTCGAGCTTAGTGCCTCTGAAGACCCACGGTGTCGAGAGGATCACTGCTCGTTAAATCTGTAGAGGCTCAAACGTCCTCTCGTTGGTGTGGTGTGGAAGTTAAGAGGAAGGGTTTTAGCTCAGGTGTCGTCCTCGTCATTTGGCCATGGTTCCAAATTACGAGGTCCTTCGCTAGAAGTTCTCATGCAGCTGAATAGGGTGCTGTTAATATAGCTCTCACTCTCTTGCTGCCACTGTAGAGCCGCTAATTTCTGATAAATTTTTCGAGGTTGAGAGTTGTCACGTTGGTGTGGCATGCTAGTTTAGAGTGGGGTTCCAGTTCAGGTATCATTCTCGTCTGTTGAGTGAGGTTTAAAATTGTAAAGGCCTGTCGCCTATATAGCGTCTGAAACTAATAGGTGCTGATTAATCGAATAAAAGACCTGAATTTTTCGAAACGCTTTAAACTTTAAATTCGCTTAAGATATATCGGCTGTATTATTTTTGCTTCTGATATTAGAGCTTTTAAATATAACTCATTATCGCTCAATATCTTACGGAAATATTTTTATTACATATTTTTTAATAGGAAAATTCTATTTTAATTGTATTTGTATAGTTATATAGTTGAATCTTTTTTGCATTTCGTTCTATAAAAAATTACAAAGTTTTTTTAAAAAACAATTTAAATTTCTATTGATTAACATATGAAGTTTTTTATACGAATTTTTTTCCTATAGTATAACATCAATGGAAAAAAAGTGGAAATGGTTGTTAAGAAAAGTAAGTAAGCAAAGCAATCATTTGACTCAGGAACTGTAATAAATCCTGAATGTTTAGAGAATTTTTATAATGTTCCTGAACTGGAAGAATTTTGACCACATAAATAAATGTATATTATAATTAAATTTGTATAAATTTATGAAATTTGTTGTAAAAATAAAACTTTTATTTTATGCTTGTATTTGTCTATCGAAATGTGGAATCTTTTTGATAATTTTATGTGGTTCATGATTCTTCAAACTTTTGACAATTCTAAAACATTTTGAAAAATTCTAACACAGGTTATTTTTAGTGCATATGACATCTGTACCGATAAATACAAAGAATAAAGATGAAATATGCAATGATATTTCGAACTTCTTGTGACCAGATTCAAAACGCCTATATTATCTAATGATACGATTGAAGTAAAATTGCGCATGCGTATCATCTGCTTATCAATGTAGATATAAAGAATTGTGTATCAGTGGATGTAGCTTTTTTTTGCTTGCACTTTTTTTTTGCTACATAGTATTTATTTTAAAGCATGTGAGCAAAAATAAAAATAAGATGCCATTTATAACTTCCTGATTTTAGACTTTTTTCTATTTTAATTGTATTTGTATAGTTATATAGTTGAATCTTTTTTGCATTTCGTTCTATAAAAAATTACAAAGTTTTTTTTAAAAAACAATTTAAATTTCTATTGATTAACATATGAAGTTTTTTATACGAATTTTTTTCTATAGTATAACATCAATGGAAAAAAAGTGGAAATGGTTGTTAAGAAAATCATCAACAAGCAATCATTTGACTCAGGAACTGTAATAAATCCTGAATGTTTAGAGAATTTTTATAATGTTCCTGAACTGGAAGAATTTTGACCACATAAATAAATGTATATTATAATTAAATTTGTATAAATTTATGAAATTTGTTGTAAAAATAAAACTTTTATTTTATGTGCTTGTATTTGTGTCTATCGAAATGTGGAATCTTTTTGATAATTTTATGTGGTTCATGATTCTTCAAACTTTTATTTGAATTCTAAAACATTTGAAAAATTCTAACACGGTATTTTAGTGCATATATTATCTATTTTCGATAAATACAAAGAATAAAGATAGAAATATGCAATGATATTTGGTGCTGCCTTTGACCAGATTCAAAACGCCTATATTACCCTAATGATACGATTGAAGTAAAATTGCGCATGCGTATCATCTGCTTATCAATGTAGATATAAAGAATTGTGTATCAGTGGATGTAGCTTTTTCTTTGTTTGCACTTTTTTTTGCTACATAGTATTTATTTTAAAGCATGTGAACAAAAATAAAAATAAGATGCCATTTATATAACTTCCTGATTTTACAGACTTTAGTAGCCGATAATAATGGATGCAAGCTCACATGCAATGATATTTGGTGCTGCCTTTGACCAGATTCAAAACGCCTATATTACCCTAATGATACGATTGAAGTAAAATTGCGCATGCGTATCATATGCTTATCAATGTAGATATAAAGAATTGTGTGTGTGTATCAGTGGATGTGCAGCTTTTTCTTTGTTTGCACTTTTATTTGCTACAAAGTATTTATTTTAATACATATGAACAAAAATAAAAAATAAAATGCCATTTATAACTTCCTGATTTTACAGACTTAAGTAGCCGATAATAATGGATGCAAGCTCACAGGGCATTACTCTTATCCAGTCTTAAGTTCAGCTTCTCAATACTTCTTTGGCCCCTTTTACATGCAAATCTACAAATTGCCGGCGAACTGTGGATGGGGAGAAAGCCAGCTTTTTACCGATATTTTTTTTTCAGCCAGTTTATATATGAGAATCTGGTGATTGGTTGATAGATTTATGGGATTATACAATGGTTACCACGAAAAATAATAACATGTAATAAACGTCATCCCCATTGCAACAGAATCATCAAACGATGGAAAAAACAAGTTAACCACACACATATTGTAATGTTATCCCCATCTTGGCGAACATTAACAACAACTTGGCGGGGAGCACTGCTATTTCAAATTTGCACCGAAAAGGTCCGCTTTCAAAGCTTTTGTTTTGCTACGAATTTGTGGAACTGTCCGAGCGAGTGCAATTTTTTTTTAATTCACCACAAATTTTTTATTACACTTTCGAATCTCGGACAGTTCCATCAAATTTTTGTTGTATTTCTTGTTTTCCCTAGATGCTAATTAAAGCTTTTATTTCTTCAGTGGACCAACATGCACAGTCAATAACAGCAGCAATCTTTGGATAAATGAATCTCGGTCGCAATGCATCATGGGAAAATTTGAAAACTAACTCGCTTTTCTCCGCATTTACTCTACTCCATAGCGGGTACAAAAATCAAACCCGCTTTTCAAACATGTATAATACCGGCTCGTCGTGTAAACGGGTCTACAGAGGATCAATGCTGGTATTTTGCCGGCAATGAAACGGGGATTTAGTACATAGAGAGGCTAATGCCCGCATTCAAAAATTCATTCAAAATTTTTATTATTTTTATAATTTTCAAATTTTTTATAGACACCATAAAATGAATCCTCTTTTCCGTAATTTAGTGGTATGGTTACGGATTCGTGGAATTGATTGATTGATTGATTATTAACGTCGCAATGTTCAGCTACACGAGGGCTTTTAGAGAAGGACCACGTAATTTTGAACCATGGTCAAGTGACGTGGACGACACCTGAGCTGGCACCCCCATCTCCTAACTACCACACCACACCAACGGGAGGACGTTTCAGCTCTCGACAGATTTAACGTGCATCGCTCCCCTACATGGCGGGTCTTTAGTGGTACTGGGCTCGAACTCGTGACAAGGTAAGCCACGGTCCGATACCTATACCACTCGGCTACCGCGGCCACCTCGGATTCGTGGAAGGCGTGTCATGAGTTTGATCCCTAATACCACTGAAAACCCATCGTGTGGAGTTGATGCGCGTTAAATCTGTCGGGGTTCATAGTCCTAACTTTGGCGTGGTGTGGTAGTTTGGAGATTGGGGTACCAGCTCAGGTGCCGTCCTAGGCATTTGATCATGGTTGAAATTATGAGGCTCGTCACCAATACCCTTCTTATGTGGTCACATGTGTTCCCCACTCCCTTTCCTTCCCTTTCCTTTTTTTCTCCTTTCGCAAATGTTTACAGCCTTTTTTCCCCCTTTTTGTATGGTGCATTTATATTTTATATTTATGTTACTTTTGATGTATTTGCAAGAATATTGGAATAATGTATATTATTTTTCCTTCTCTTCCCCTTTATTTTCTTTATTATTATTTTCAGCTTTGTATGTGTGTGCCTTGCAATAACATATATATTTTGTTTCATTTACCTTTAATTTTTGTAATATGTAAATTTAATGTGTGCATTCGTATAAAATGTGTACCATGATTTTGCTCAATAAAGACTGAACGCGGGGGTGGTAGTTTTCCGGGGGATCGTTTTGTAGCTCTTCGGGTAACCTCTTTTGGGTGAGCTCGGTTCCCTTGAGCATTCCACCAATACCCCTCGTGTTGGTTTATTCAGTTATTACTGTACCGGGAATTTTTTTAATTTAGAAACTTCTTTAGAAAAAAAGGCCGTGGATAGCTTAGTGGTTGCGGACTCATGGCAGGCGTGTCATGTGTTCGAGCCCAATACCACTAAAGCCTTCCGAAAGGGGCAGATCCCGTTAAATCTTAAAGTTAAAACGTCTCCCCCGATGGTGTGGTGTGGTAGTTTGGAGAGGGTTCCATTTGGGGTTGTTCGCCCTTGACCATGGCTCAAATTACAGGCTCGTCCCGAAAGCCCCTCGTGTAGCTGAACAGTGCGACGTTAATATTCACTCATTCAGTTATTACTGTACCGAGACATTTTTTGTAACTTAGAAACTCCTAAAAAAAAAAAGAGGAACTGACAATAAGATAAATTTTAATAAATTATATTTGCTCCAACTCTTCTACAATAAATATTTTACATTTTTAATTGAAATTATTCCGTAATTTTTTTCTTATCACTTAATGTTATTTCTATGTGTATAATTTTCGCTCGTTATAGAGCATTATGAGCAAAGTGAAGTTTTGACAGCCTTTGTAGAGGAGGGGTTATGGTCTCGAACTCGTAGTTTGCGGTATTCAGTCGAATCTCGTATGTGTTCTGATTACTTAAAATACTCACTGGGTTACAGGATGATACACGTAAATGCGTTAGGACTCAAAGTCCTTACATTGGCGAGGTGCGGAAACTAGGAAATCGGTGCTAATACAGTTGTCGGCTTCGTCAGTTCATCGTACATCATAATTATGAAGTCTGCTTATATAGTCATTGTATTACTTTCATGGGCGAGATAATAGCCTTTGTTGCTCCATATCCGACAAAAAAACTGTAACTTAGTTTATGGGTGACGTTAATGAATTATCAACACACCATTGAACTATTTGAACATTAGCTATGTATCATAATTTGTAATTTAAAATTGAATTGTTTTTTAAAAAATCTTGTCAAGATATCTGACAATTTTAAATATTAAACATTAATTAATAGGGAAGTCTGACTCTTGTTGAGAGAACTGATTTAGAAGTCTTCCTGTATCAGAGTTTTACTTATTGCGACCTACTTTTTTTTTAACCTTGAGACAAGCAGTGTTGTGTTTTTTTTTTTATCAAACTATTGGAGTACATCCTTGCAATCAACCATAATCAAATGATCAATTTAAAACTACACAATTTTCTCTATCTGTAGAACGTAGGACTTATTCGGATACAATTGTGGAGAATACTGTTCCAACAATCTACTGATTAACAAGCATATTATTCAAAGGTAAGTTTTCTGGTTTTAATTGCATAAATATTGTTCTGAAAGTCTTTTTCTGAAGATTTTTTGTACAATTTCTCGTATTTTAATTCTCCCATATTTTTATTTGTTAATTGCTTTGCTTAAAAAAGCCCCATTTTTTTAAAACTTTTTTTTTTGCTTTAGAAATTTTTTTAACTTAGATATTTCCCAATTTGTACTTTTTGTGTCCACAAACTAATTCATTGAAGAATTTCGTTTTTCTTGCATTTAAACTTTAAATTTAAATCGCTATATTGCCGGTTATTTTTAGATTTGTAATTAATATGCATAGAAAATATTAAAACTACGGTTTTTAATGCATTACCGTACACTAAGTGCTTAACCCCTTAAACGCCGATTAAAAGTTAAGCGATTTGCTCCCAAGTGCCCCGGTTTTCCACATAGGCACGCGTATGCGATATATTTGGGGGGGGGGGGGGGAAAAGGCCCAGAAAAGTTTTTTTTTTTTTTTTTTTTTAAATTTTTATTTTCAA
>BMAV01007336.1:102739-137886 GCA_019973955.1 Trichonephila inaurata madagascariensis
GACAAATTTATGCCTTAAAACACTCCAATAAAAAATCCAACTAACCTACTCGTACTCAAGTTTGTGTTACGATGTGATTCAGCGAATTTATGATATACTTTTCTGCGTTAATGTCACGCGAAGTTTGCATTCAATTCTCATATGAAATTTTCCCCATCTATTTCCCTCGAAAATGAATCACATAAAAACGAAGCCATCTTGTCTAGACACGGTTCTGCCATGTTGAATCACCAGTGGAGGTTTAGTTTTACCATTACTTGTGTTATTTATAATGTAGTCAAAAATAAGCTCTAAAGTAGATAAGATATGTCAATTTTTTAAACTCCATATCGTGCTTTTAGTTTGCTGTTGTAAAATATTGCGACATTTTATTTGTATGTTAATTCTTCAGTAGGCTCTTCAAGACATGTTATCTTTTAAAAATATAACAAAGGAAGGAATTTCTTTTGCATAGTATCAATCAAGATTGGAAGAATGCCATTATTCTTTTTAAATTTGAAAATTCGAGAAAATTACATGCTTCTTACTTTATTTGTATAAAAAATGTGAATCACTAACCCACTAGGTTCAAGTGGCTATATATATATATCTCCAGATATTGAATAAAGTGATTATATCGATAAATCATGTTGAAAAACAATCAGTTCAACTCTACTGCGTGATCTACCGGGAATGTCCTCGTAAGCTATTAGTAGCTCGCGATCGACGATCTTGTAATTACTGATTGTAGCTTTAACACACGCACTATATATATATAGGAAGAGATTGAACTTTTTGTTGGAACTGAAAAAGAAAGCTTTCATCATGTATACGAATACAAATTAAATGGTTTTTCATTATTCACTCATTTATTAAACGATTAGTGATTATTTTCTAAATTAGCACTTTTTTCAACGTATGTTCACAAGAACTCTTAGTGTCAATAGGAGTTTCGAAGGCACATCGCAAAAATATTTTATTTTTAGGTTATAGTATGAATTAAAAGGTTTATGATTAAATCTTATTTTTAAAATAATTTAATAATAACAATAAACTAATGTCATAAAATATTTTGAAATATACGAAAAGATGCTCATTTTTTGGAATTTATAATTAACTAGTTGGTACTTACCCGCTTCACTGGGTATTTCACGATGTTGCATAAATATATACTGTTTACATATATAAATTATTGACATCTAGCATTAGAATTCGATTGTATTGAAAAATATATTTATGGCTGTAACTCTCGCCTCTTGATATAAAAAGGACAGAAATTAATATAATTTCTAATTTCTATTAATATCTAAAATAGAAGTAGAAAATTTTTTTTGTGCTCATTTAACCCAATAATCAAGTGGGTTTCCGCCAAAGCAACTTTCGGTGGATCTCTACGCCATAAAATAAACATGCGTGCTAAATTTCAAGTCTAAATCTAACAGAGCAAAAACGGAATTTTTATCTTCAATACGCCCCGAAACCCCGTTGAGAGCATTCTTAGCGGATTCTCATTCAACAAAAGAAACATGCAAACCAAATTTTATTATTATAGTCCTAGTAGCTCGAAAACGGGAATTTTGTCGATCAATACGCCCCAATAACTCCCCCGCTTCCCCCTGGAGTTGATTTCCGTAAAATCCATTCTTAGTGGAACTCTATTCAACTAAGAAACGTTCTCAATAAATTTGAAGTAAATGGATTAAATTCAAAAATAGGAATTTTACTATAACTTTCCTTAACCCCTCGCAACCCCACTCCTTTGGGGGGGGGGGTCTGTTTTCGCAAAACTCTTTGTTAGAGGAACTCTTTTCCATGAAAGGAACATACCTTCTAATTTTCAAGCAGGTGGGTCTAATAGCTGAAAAAAGGAAATATTTATCTATTACGCTTATTAATCCCCTCAGTGACCCTTGGGGGTCAATTTCCCCAAATCTACTTTGTAGCGGATCTCTACACCATCAAAGGAATCCACTAATCGAATTTCAAGACTGTACGTCTAATAGTTTAAAAATGGAAATAATTATGCATAAAGCGACTTAAGCACTCTCAACGTCTCTTGAAGGTCGATTTTCGTAAAAATCATTTTGTAGGGGATCTTTACTCTATGAAAGGAATCTGTGTATCAAGTTTCAAGACTGTACATCTAATAGGTTATAATGGAAATATAACCTAATAGATGGAACCCCGTAATGCCTCTTGGGTTTCTATCTTTGCGAAATCCGTTCTTAGCTGATGTCTACTCCATGAAAAGAACCTGCCTACCAAACTTCAAGTCTGTAGGTTTAATAGTTCCGGAGATATCGTGATTAGTTAGTGAGTAAGTCGCTTTTCTCCTTTATATATATAAATGGGACTTCTTTTTCTGTCAATCGCGCGAGAGTTCGTAAAAAAATCCTTTTTTCTGAGCTCCAACTAATCTAGAAAAAGTCAGTTAATCCTTGATAGTTTGTTTCCTTTCATAATAAATCAGTATTATTGTGAACTTTACTATTAAACTTTAACTATGAGCAATAAGCTTACCTGAGATTAAGCATTGATGCAGTAGAACCCTATATCTTTTCTCTCAAAAAATGAAATAAAAATGTTAATTTTTTGTTAAGTTGTAATTTACATATTTTCCTAACTTTTATTTTACCATTTCCCTTTCTAAAATTTGTAGTGTACATTTTTTATATCGTCGGCTTGGTTATCAGAATGAGTAACTTCTTTTCACTTTCTTCTTTTTTTCTGGGGTTCTAATTTAATATGAGTGCTACGCGCCGAGTTGTTTATGTTCCCCAAGATGAGCGATTGCATCACAATATGGTTGGTTACCTTGATATTTTATCGTGTGGTAATGTGGTTGCAAGGGGGATGACATATTAGAGTTAATTTTTATTGGTTCTTTTTCTGCAGTAAACATATTAATTTCAGACGTTTTATTATTATATAAAAATTATATGAATATATATTATCATATATCATTATTACTATTATATTATATATATGATAATTATATATTATGTAATGTTATTAGATATTAAATAATATTGATTGATCTTGGTTATTTTTAATCTCTTCCTATATACTTCATTTATAATATATTTCAAGACAGTTCCTTGCAATTATTTTCTCGACGATTTGTTACAGCTAGGCCACCATCTTGGATTCCATGGAACTCCGCAACAACCACTGCTTGGCGCGATTAAGGAATCACGCAAACAGCCCTTGGCGCAAAGTACTCCTATATCAAATTTAGTTCCTTTTTGGAGATGCGCATTCTGATAATTAGGCCGACGACATTATATTGTAATTTGTTTATTAAATTTTAATAACTTTTAAATAAATATTTCATTTAGGAATTGTTTAACTCTTTAATAATTTTTGTTGTTGTCTACAAATATTTCATATCTGCATATATTCATATAAGCATTATATATTTGCGTTATCCATGGTTATCCACATACTTATATTATAGCCTAGAAGTGTCTTCCAGCAAAAAAAGTTTAGAATCTTAACTCTAAAAGCTTTCTAAATTGTAAAAAATTTAGAAAATATTTTCTAAAATTTATGACTTTTATTCTAGTAATCACGCATGAATATAAATTATCAGTAAAAAGCTTTAAATATTAGCTTTTACATTTTGTCATACATCATTATTCAAAAAAGAAATAAATTATTTTTTAATATCTTTTAGATCTTTTCTGTTATTCATTAAGTAATATGGATATTAAGGCCTTCGCAGATGTACCATGCATGTGGAAACCAAAAGAAAATTATGGTAAAGAATTAAAGAAGTTCAAAAAGATAATTGAAGATAAATACAACATCAAACTAGGTAAGATTTTAAATTGATTTGTGAAATATTTTATATTTAAGAACTTAGATTGTATGCAACATGAAGGTCGATTTAGATTAAAGCTGTGTGAATTTGAATTATAAAAGTAATAAGGAAGTATAAAATATATTTATCCCATTAACCTGGAAGCAGGCACGCACTCGATATTAACGTTAATGGTTCCGCGGGGTGACTGAGTCACCCCAATCCTTTTTTTACAGCTATTTTTACTGTACACTATACAATACAAATCGTAATTCCAGTGAATAGTTTACTTAAAAGAAAGTATACTTACTTACTTTTAAGGACTTTTCAATTTTTCTTTGATAATTTTAGAGAAAAAATATCTATCAAACTGAACCAAGAAGTTTCACATGTGCGTGACTGTAATTAAGAACACAAATCAGGCACTTTTGCTATCATTGCAGGAATGTTATTTACATACAAAATTGTCAAGTTATTGTAGTTTTATTGTCCTTTGAGGATCAACAAATAGCATGTGGAACTTTTTCTTGCTTGTATCTTTTTGACAGAATGAAGAGTCTTGTGGTATACTTATAGCTTCATATTTTCTTGAAGTTCTTTAGGTAGCACATCTGAAAACTCTCTTTTCAACTTAAAAGTTTCACGTTTCATCGATTTTCTAAAATTTACTTTCACCTATCATGATTAATATTCATTATTTCAGCAGGTTCTTCCCTTGCTTGATGAATTAAAACTTCCTTCAATAGAAATCACCGATCACCATTCGTTTTTAATATTCTACTCATTTACATTTATAAACCATAATAAGCCGCACACCACAATCAAACCACTAAGTTGTTTAAAGGGGAAAAATGTAGCCTGTTTATAGAAAATATTTTGGAACAAAAGTCGTCGCGCGAGGAACTCAGTCAAAACAAGTACCTTAAGATTGTAAAAAAAAAGGTTGCTACTCCCCAAAAAAGAGGGAGATATGTGACAAATACATTTTGTTTTCCATGAGGACTATCTTATAGGAGGATACTGTCAAAGACATTCGAGAATAAACAGTTTTCCCAGAATTAACGATTTCGTGAGCCTAGGGCAACTCAGTGCTCCGCGCATCCGCTCTCGGGTTAAATTTACTAATTTAATGGAATTGAGGAGCTATCAGTCTGTAATAATGTGGAATTGCGCTGTTGCTTTGAAATACTTTATAACATCAAAAAAAAAAAAAAAAAGACGCACCAAGAAGGAGTTGCCCGATTGTAATGAAATTTCGTATGCAAAGACATTTGTACTGAACATGCAAATGATTAAAATTTGGTATCCAATGAATGCATAACGGGGCTACAGCGCATCGGAACTGCGCACTCAGCAGGTGTCTAGAAGAAGCGATTCTCAGTCTGATGGTCAAAATTTCGGTTGCACTGCGGTTTAGGATACCTTTTAACGACTGAAAAAATGACTCACTATAGAATTCGAGCTCATTGCGAGCAACTGTCAGAGTTTGAAAGAGGTCGTATCATTAGATTGAAAGAGGCAGGCCGGGAAAATTTGAGAATCGCTCGTCATATGGGTAGGAGAGATGCAGCCATTAGAAGATGCTGGCAAGAATGGATGAACAATGGCATATTTTAACGTCGTGATGGTAGCGGTCGACCTAGGGTCACAGTAGATCGTGAGGACAGATTGTCAGATCTGCTGTCACAGCGCATTATTCATCATTATATACCATCAGACGTGCAACTCGCACACAAGTGTCCACCGTGACCGTTCACAGACGGCTGGTAGAGCGAAATTTACACTCGTACCGACCGCTACACCACTTGACACTCACGCCTACACACTGTCGAGTCACATTACAGTGGTGCTTGGCTCGATCAGAATGGACTATTATGATTGGTGACGTATAGTGTTTAGGGACGAATCCCACTTCCAACTGTGTCCTGACGATCATCGAAGGACGTATCTGGAGAAGCCCAAGGCAGCGTGCCGATCCTTCTTTCACTATTGCACGCCCCACAGCCCCTCAACCAGGAGTTATGGTCTGGAGTGCCATTTCTTTTGATAACCTGGTCACTTTGGTCGTCATTAGAGGCACACTTATAGCACAGCGGTGTGTCAACCACATCCTGAGAACTGTTTTGCTACCGTTCCTTCAGCAGTCCCTTGGCATTATTTTTCACCCAAATGATGCTAGAGCACATATGACACGTGTTATGAATTGTCTTACAGCTTGTTAAACACTTCATTGGCCAGCCAGATCACAAGATCTCTCTCCAGTCGTGCATGTCTGGGATATGATGGGAAGGCGACTGCATCTACCAGGGAATGTTGATGACCTGGTCCGACAATTGGAGCAAATTTGGCATGAAATACTGCAGGAGACTGACAGGGGACTTTATCACTCTACACCACGTCATGTGGCAGCGTGCATTCAGGCTTGAAGTGGATCAACACCTTATTGAGCTCGCTACTTTGTAATTAATTAACTTTGAAATAAATAATTCAACTTTTGTCAAATTTTAATCATTTTGTATTCTATACATAATCTTTCTACCCACCAATTTTTGTCTCTATCGGACAACTCTTTCTTGGTGCGTCGTTTTTTTGTTTGTTTTAGAGTGCATTTAGTTTGAAAAGGAAGTTTGCTGAAAAATTTGTACAAAAGCTAATCAAAAATCCTCTTTATGAAAATTAATTGCACTAACTCAAAAAAAAATAATTGAAGGGACAAATGTGTGTGTGTAAAAATTACTTTTAAAATACTTTTCTGCATCTTTAAAATAACAAATATTCTGTACGTTTAAAACAAATTTTGTGGAGTTTTAATTTATTAAATTGTGATTAGAGTAGAAAAAGAGGTTCATTTTTATTAATGACAATGATTTGAATTACAGAATATTTGGTAAAATTTTGAGACTTACTGCTATGACGAAAATGTTTTTTTATGTGGGTGGAATTTAAAATTACAGAAAAGGGAATTTTCATTCTCGGTTGACTAATCCCAGAAGTACTGGAGCGATTGTGATTAAAATATATAGGTGCATAGAGGTTGATATATAGTACTAAAAATACAGTACAATTGTTGTGGCACACATTCGTTTCCCCAGAAAAGTTTGACAAAGATTACAAGATAGGAATGAGCGTTTGTATAAAATGAAATACAATAGTTTTCAAAATGGGAATTTTTCTTAAATGATTCTGCGTATGAGAGTTTTAGTGGCAATCACTCAGCTTTTTCCGCGGCAAAGCATTTTCCAGGTCCTAAATGATTCTCGATGAGTAGGTCTCGTTGGTATTTGAAGACCATCTAAAATGTACTGTATCAGGTTAAGATCAGGGGATTTGACTGGCCACTCCATTTGATGATTTCCTCACTTTACAGAAATCCGTTGGCCAACTAGCTGTGTAGGCAAATGTATCATGAAATCAGGGCCAACTGCATTACTGAAAATGCGAACATAGGGCTTCAAGAGCTCATCATTATACTTCACAGCAGTCATTAAGCCTATTTGAAAAACATGGAGTCTGTGCTCTCATCCAACACGATTATCAATCTTCCGTCGGTATATTTGTATTGAATGTTAGAGGATTCTTGGTTTACTATACATATGAAAGTACATGAATCACGCCCACAATGATTAGGCTGAATTAGGGCTCAGCAGCGAATATAATGAATAGAATCTTCCAGAGACTCTGAGGACAACATCGACGGTTTTGAATAGTTCTAAAAGGTTTTTTATGTTTACAAGCGTGAGGAGGATGTAAATAGAACGTCTTTTTTCAAACTGTTGTAAAGACGCCCACCTTGTGTGCCCTTCTCTTTGATTATCAGCGTGAGCTAGAGGCGTAGGAATAAATGAAGAACTAGAAGAGCTACCATGGTCTTAATATGACTTTATTAAGACCTTAAACCTCTAACAGATTAGATAATAATAATATATGGGAGAAAATCTACGGTGGTTAAACACACAATATATATAATAGCGAAATAGAGTAACTCGGACCACTATCAATAACCAACTCTTCTAAACTCAATTATAATGCTATCACAGATACGAATATTAAATAGTCACTCCTACCTTAATGTCTAATGTGAAGTAGCGATCAATCTGATCCTAGTTGAAGTTGCGGTTCACAGGAGTGCAATGGTATGCGCCTTGACCTAAGGGCTATCTGACACGGATAACTTCTGTTGGCTGTCACTTAGCCTTTCAAAAACTCTTCACACTTGAATTACGAACTATCTTAACGTTCCTAAAATTGCTACACCGCTTACTCTAACTTCTGATATTTAAAAGATTCGTAATTTACATCTTTCCTTCACGCTTCACTTCTTGGGTTTGGTTGGAAAAGAGTTGCCATTAATTCTGGCCCCAAAGAACCCAAAGGACATGTTAATGAAAAGACGCGTGAGCCCGTCACACTGTTTTTACACTGATGTATAAGGGTTGCCCAAATGAAGAGTGGACAGTTAAAAAAGATAACATGTTTATTGGAAATCAAAAGCAATCGTCATGGACGTTGTAACGCAGGTACCCTCGTTTCTGCAGCAGGTCTAAGTTTTTTCCTTAGAAAGGTCGTGGTTAATTCTTGAGGAAGTCCATCACAGCTTCCTTTGCTTCATCTTCCAAATGAAAACGCAATGCTCTCTTAAGTGGAAAAAGTGTGGAAGTCCTTAGGGGGACAAATCCAGACTGTGTGGTGAGTGTTCAAATACTTCGAACATTGGAATTTTTTTAAGATCTAGGTTTCATGGGTGACGTGTAAGAGGTCATTGCTAAGAAGATCTGATATCGTTTGCCGGTCCTTACGATAACTTTTACAAGCCATTCGCCCTAAACATTGCACGCCATTCGCCGATAGATATCCGGTTTGAGTGCATTTTACGCAATCAGAAACCATTAGACCACGCATTATTTCAGTATGGATAAATCCATGTATAGGACGACAACTTTCAATTAATTTCCTGTACTATAAACAGGTTTCAATACTGAACGCTGTGTGCAGTGTACACCTTTTATTGGTGATGGCGATTATTTCCGAAATTAATCGATTTTTAAATCGATTTGAAACGTAACCTGATGAATCGATTCACACAAAAAAATCGAGGTCTAAAATATCGATATCTAAAAAATCGATTTTTCGAGTAATATTCAAAATCCGATCCGCATCAATTCATTTAATTTAAGAAAAGAGTTTAACATTTTATGCATAAAAATTTAATGTACAAAAACTCTAATACGAACACATAAACTGATTTTACTTGATTAAAATAAAATTCGAGTAAAATCGACAGTTGATTTTTAGAAAGATAACGCGAGGTTTACTATTTTGTATGTAAACAAAATAAACAATTTGAGATTATAGAGACGAATACACATAAAGTAATAATAAAATATGAATACTTCATGAATTAAAAATTCCACGTAGTTAATTCAATGTTCATTAATAATTATTCGTATGTGAACTAATTTAAATGACTTACATACATGGTTAAATTTAACAATTACAACTAACAGAAAAAATTCAAAATAATAGCACCAAATTAAAAAAGAAGCAATTTACATACCCTCAATTACTTATTCCGTACCAAACACTACATAAAAATAAATATTTATTTCGCTATCACAATATATTACGACAGCCAGTCAATTAAGGCATAAACAAATGACGCAATATGAACAAATACAAAAGTCAAAGATACGAAGGTAATTTTTTTGAAGAAAACTACACACAGGGATCTCGCGAGTTTTTGAGTAATTAGCCCTTTAACCACCAACAACGTAATATTACGGGTTTTAAAGATAGTACATAGAACTAATTGTAAATAATTTTATGGTTTTTACCGAAACAGAAGAAATCGAATGTCGATTTTCTAGGATGAAATATCGATTTAGCGCTACATATCGATCTAAACGATGTTTTTGGCCCAAGAAATTGATTTTTCAATTAATCATGCTCAGATCTCCCTCTCTACCTCCTACCACCCTTTATATCCCTCTTTGAAGATGCTGCTATAGCTGCTGTCATTATGACACAATCGTCCGGGACCACTTAATTTGGCAACCCTTGTAGTGTTTTTGAAAAAAGTAATCCTTGAAGTTTCAGTTTCTATTCAGAAATTCATGATGGCCGCAGTAGCCGCGTGGTCATAGTCGTGGACTCGTGGCCGGTATTGCCAAGTTACGGGATCGAATCCCCTAGTGCCACCCTTATCACTCTTCTAATTTAAATTTCAATTAAGTTTGTATCAACGCTTCGAATTGATACACAACAATCCCCATCCACTGATATCTTTCGAATGTTGTGATCATCTTAGATGTTTAGACACGTAATTTACTCGGGGAAGATCCCATTGCTTTACTTTTTGAAACACCTTCATAAATAATAATATAAGTACTCTCTGCTTGTTATTTAATTTATACATACTTTTATAAGGCGTATTCAAATGAAAGTGATTGGGAACCTCGTATGTGAATAGTTTTCAATGTATTTTAGTGAAACCAATGCAATAGTGAAGGTGTATGTATCATGCATGCGTGTGCCCAAGCGGATTAGTATAATTGTATTCTTAAGGACGTGGCATTCATTAAAAAAAAAGAGGTGGTGTGGATGCAACTACATCCAAAAAGGATCAGTGAGCTGTAAGGAAGATTTTAACACTGGGTGTAAGCCGGTGGATATTCATCGCAGAATGCTTGGTCATTGGGCATTTTTTAAGAATTGATTTTCGATATGCACGACCCCTAGTACTGGAGCTTAAGGAGCAGGATGGCCTCCATGAATGCCTAACTGTCCACCCAAAAACTCGATAGGCTGCTTAAAGCTTACAAAAACAAACGCTCAGGTAGGCTGTCGTCAGGTGTCATCATTCTGCACGACAATGCAAGGTCGACTGTCGCCAAGGACAGTGTCGAGATATTCGCCTGTAAAAAGAGGGAAGTCCAGGACGTTCTTCATGACGGAATTTGTAACCTTCTTAAGCAATGGGATGCCTCCTTAAACACCATGAGTGCTTTCTTTTAACAAACTTTGTATGCATTTCACTTATTAACCCTTAACTTCGCAATTTTTTAAATTTCTATGAAAAAATTATATCAGCTAGTTTTCAAGTAATAACAAAAGGGAAAAATATGAAAAAAAATTAAGCAGTTTTAAATTGAATTCTAGTCATTTTTTTAGTTTGTTGTGTGCAACACTGCACAGTTGTGCTGTAAATTACAAAACTTTTTTTTTATGAGGATTTTATTACTCATCATAAAATGTTTAAATTTCTTACCTGGTAATTTATTTCGTCAATAAACAAGAGGAAGCATAAAATGTAATGGATTCTTTTTATAGTAAAAACACAGTTCTTGAGGCATCAGATTTTTATAATTGTTGTGATTTCTGGAAAAAATGTATTTTCATCTAGTGACAAAATTAGCATGTATTTCGTTGCAGTAATCTTTTTTTTCTTAGATAAAAGATTTGTAGGTAATTAAAAAAATGTATTGAGTCTGTTAAATTAAAATAAATCATATGTTGCAGAAATACAACAGTGCGAAGTTAAGAGTAAAAAGTCGTTTCTAACTATGCATTTGTTTAATTTCTGTCATTGCGCATCTCATTAATACACAACTTGAATCGCTTTCATTTGAGCACCCCTCATATACAGAGTCTTAAGGTAATTGATTGCCTTTGTGAAATATATTTATATGTTATTAAATTATTTATTTTAAGAGCATCCAAATAACATTCACTAAAATAAGACATATGCCTCTTTTTCAGATGGTTTTTGGGACCTGCATCAGTGGTCGATCGATCACATTCCTGAGTTATGGGCCGAAATGTGGGATTTTCTTGGCATCGTTTCTTCAAAAAAGTTTGATAAAGTTTGTATTCTCTTTACGTTAGCATGTTCCTTACGTTTATAGATTTATTTTATGACGTAAGATAAGTAAAAGAAACGTATATAAGAGGAAGAATTATGTAGATTAATTAAAAATATGAAAATGGAATTACATATTCACATTTATGATCTGTTGAATTATTTCTTTTTATTTATCTGTAACTAATTTTTCAATATTACTGTTCTCGTCACAAAAATGCTGCTTAGGCGTTTTTCTTATTTGGTCAATGTTAATACTGGTTGATGCCTATTATTTACTATTACTTGTGCATAGTCTATACGTGTGTAATAAAAAAAATCCCAGCAATATATGCTTGCTTGTTTAAATTAATCACCTTAAATTAAACGTATTTTTCTAATCATCGTGAGCATGTTCTTTTGCTCATAAATTTGTTCAAAATTTTACTTATGCTGTATAATTTATGTGGAAGAAATTTATGCTCCTGGTAGGACTAATTTTTAAGACATAAAACCACTAAAAATAATTGTTTATGCAGGTGTTTTTAAAAAAACCGTTTTTCAGTTATAGTTGGGAGCAGGTACTTTCAGTAGTTTGTGTAGTATACTTAAGATCTAAACTAAATTGAAATTTATATTTAAGTTTTAAATAAGAAATGAAACACATATTTACGAAAAGACAGCGTGTGAAAGAACTCCAACAGGCTAAATTTATGTGATGTCATAGTCACATAACTACAATCACTTGTTCCCAACACCCATCAGTTCACAAATTCCTGTGATGTCAATCACATGATAAATGCAATCCCGTGTTTCCAGCCTATCAGTTCATGCACTTCACTGTTGCCAACATTTGCTGTTTGCAGAAACCTTTTGAAAAATATATACATTTTTCAACAATAATAGCTCACGTAGGTAAATAAAGTGTACTTGGTTTAAAAGTACACGTATAATGCCGGAAATTTTTTTAATTAAATCGAAGAATGCGATTCTAACTAATTTCGAAGAACCTTAATACGTGAATATCTTTACCGAATTATCAAATTTGAAATTTTATCTAAATTTTACAAATAGAAATGTTATGAATTCAATGGAGAACACGGAATTGTACTCGCTTATCACGTGACCTTCATTTACTTATCGCTTTAGATAGGCACATTTCTTGGAATTAAAATCATCTTAGATATTGCTCTTCAAATTTTAAATAACATATAAAATTGCATCCAAATTTTTTAAAAAAATATATGGTTAGCTATTTATGCAGTTTTTCTTAAATATACAATGCCTATGCAATTAAAGGTAATTTATTGTATAAATGTGTACAAATATAAAATGATTTTAGGTAATAGATCCGAACATTCCAATGGAAAACTTCCCTGCATGGTTTACAGGAGCAAAACTAAACCTTGCTGAAAACTTACTTAAATATAGAGACGACAAAATTGCTCTTATAGCTACAGGTAAATATGTTTCTATTATTTTATGGGTGAATTCAGAAACCAATAAAGGGATGATTGTTTTATTTTATGGTTAAACAATATTAATACGAGGGGTGATAAAAGAAAAAGGTTACAAGTCGAATGCAGAAATATTTATTAATACTCTTGTGTGCTTATCACTTTTTGACATAACCACCAAGTCTATTTAGGCATTCATCAGAACGCAGAACCTACTTCCTTAACCCGTTTGATGCACTTGACTACTTGGTGCACTCCAAGGGTTGTGGCAATAGTCGTATACAAGCCCGATTGTGGCCTTAGAGCCTTCGAATGTCAGTTTAGCAGCTCTTGTGAGTATTTCTGTAGCGTGTATGGCATTATGCCATGATCAAATAACTAATTGGCTGTATTAAAGAATAGTTGTAGTGTGATGTTTCTTTTCAATCAGTACCAGTGGATTGTGATCCTATATCCTTGGTAGATAATAAGCTTACAGTTTACTATTATTTTTCATTTTTTTTATTGCTAAAGTTTGAAGACTCTTTGAAAACAGAGTATTAACTCTTCATATTATATAAATAAGAATAAAATGTAATGCATTTTCTTTCACGGAAATAATTTATTTTATTTTTACAGGAGAAAGTGGACGTACCGAAAAAATTACATTTGCCGAAGTATACAAAGAAGCAGAGTTATATGCAGCAGCTTTGAGAAAATTTGGCCTCAAGAAAGGAGATGTTGTTGCATGTGTGTATTTATGCTATTTTATTTAATTTGTTATATGAACTTTTACATAAATATATATAGATTTTTAATTTGATTTATTATTATTTTTGAACAGTAATTTTTAATAGAGTTAATTGCAAATGAAATACGTTGTATAATATTTTATGAGATAGTTCAGACTGAGGCAAGCAAGAAATACTTAGTTTAGAACAGAGTTTGTCAGACTGTGGGGTGCGCCCCCTTTGGGGGGCGTGATAACTCTACGAGGGAGGCGCGAGCATATTGAAAAGTCTAAAACAAAAGATTATATTAAAAAAATACTAATTTACTGAAAGTAAACAAGAAACATTCTGACATAATAAAAAATAATATACACATTTACACAGATATAATACAAATGTATCAGTCCTACTCAATGTGTTTGATATCTAATTTAACAGTACTAAGTTAAGAACAAGTTTATTGATTCCCAGTGACCCCATGGTCTTGTCATATATAAAATTATATGCAAAAAATAACACTTATCATGATGAATTGTTCGGTTTATAATTAATCCCGTAACTGCCGGTTAAAAGTTACGCAATTCGCTTCCAATGCCACCGGATATACTGTCAAATTTCTTTTATTGCATTTCATAGCTTTAGAAATAATTTTATGGATAGCGGTGCACAGAAAAGATTGTACTTCGCAAAGACGTACATATACGTCCAGGGAAAATAACGCTTCTGCTGAGTGAGACGTTTGTATACGTCGGGGGCACTTAAGAGGTTTAAGTCGTATTCTAGCTTTAGCATCAAAGTTTAGTATAATTGAATTCAATATATTTTTATTTCATGGAGGGGAGGGGGGGGGGTGATGGAAAGTATGACTGAATATTGGTTCGCAAGCATTGAAAGTTTGAGAAGCTCTGATTTAAAAGCTGAAGGAATTTTCAGCAATTAAATTATATAGTTAACTGGTATTACTCCGTCTACATTAAAGTTGCAATTAGGGTAGTTTCAAAACTCAAACTCAGTGGCGCAAGAGCCCATGAGGGCAGGGCCTACTATGCACATCCCAGTATACGTGACCATCCAGCGCTGAGGTGCATGAGAAGATGTCTAGATCAGGTTGTCAGTTTTAAGTGAGACCCCCAGTGTTTTAGTCCCCAAACAAGACTGGTGCTCATTTATCAACCCATTGCAGTACGGAGGAAAGGCTGAGTCAACCTTACACCACCCGAGGATAGAGCCTCGAACCTGTGGTGTGAAAGCCCGAGACGCTACAACTCGGCCACTGGGATTTAGTTGCAAAACTGTTTCAAAGAAATTCCTATGATAAATTATTTTTCATCCAAACTAAGAAAACTATATTTGGCAGAAACATAAATATGTTTTAACATCAATAAAACTGCAAGAAATGTTCGGATTAGTAGACTGTTTTGGATGAAATTTATTCTAGATTTTAAGAGGGATTTTCGGCCACTAATCCCAAAATTTTGGGCAGTGTTCAAATACCAAGGATATACCTAAGCCTATACCTAAATTTTTGACTTCTAACTCCATAGTTTACTATAGTTTTGGGATTGCGTCATTTAATTTCTAACCTGCTTCTATTATGCTTGGAATCAAAACTTAAGCCAAAAATTCGATTCATAAACCACTAGCAATGAAAGTAGTGGTTATAGTTTTTGCATTACTATTACTAAAGTAATATTTAAAAGTTTTAATTTTATTAAAGCGTTCAATTTTATTTGTAGGCCAAATGTCTAATAAGAAAGAAGCTATTATTGGTATGATAGCTGTGACTAGCATAGGAGGTATCTGGGCCGGAGCTTTACCACTTTTAGGAGCAAAGGTAATAACGTTTAAGTAAAAGAATTTGATCTTCACGGGAGCAGTTTTTTTTAAAAACTTAAAATTTTTGAATGCCTGAGAATTTATTTACATTAAACTTTTCTCTTTGAATGTGCAATTTTTTCAGATTAATGCATAGTTTATTATTGGGTATACAAATAAGTTTTAAGGGTCCTTTTTATAATTCTGAAGCTTTACTTTGGATAAAATACATTGCAGCAATTTCTCAGAGTATTGTTCATCGTTGGCTAACACTTTTCTCTATTTTTTTGGTAGCGTACGGATTCCTCGTCGAAAAAATTCCTCATCTCTTGAGGCGATCCAAAAGTCTACACAATTTTTGACTTTTTCGTAGGAAGTGAAGTGCTGCTGTGCCAGGCCATGAGTCATCGACCGGAACAAATGGTAGTCGGAAGAGGCAATGTCTGGCGAATATGGTGGGTAGGGTAGGACATCCCATTGAAGCTCCTCTAAAGTTTCCTTGACAACTTTTGCAACCTGCTGTGGCCGAGCATTGTTGTGCTGAAAGATCACTTTGTCATGTTTTTGGCATATTGGGGACATTTGAGCTTCAATGCTTGGCTTAACCGCAATATTTGTTGTTGATAACGATTTCAATTGATGGTTTTGTTAGGTTGATATAACTCATAATAGATCACTCCAAGCATACCCCACCAGATGCAAAGCATTAGCTTCTTGCCAAGAATATTCGGCTTGGCCGTTAAAGTCGATGCATGACTGAGCTTACCCTACGAATTTTCTGCTCTTTAGAATGCCGTAGTGAATCCATTTTTCGTTCCCCGTCACAATCCGATGCAAAAAAAACCCTTCCTATTTTGTCTTTGAAGCAGTTGTTCGTAAGTGAAAAAAAATGGCGATCGACGTTTCTTGGATTAAGTTCATTTCGGAACCCATTTGCCTTGTTTCTGAACCCTAACAACTGCCCTAAGATTGTATGAAATCACATGCTGAGTCCCTCCTAATGTTTCAGCGAAGGCGTGTCTAATAACGACTCCAACTCAGCATTTTCGAAAGTTACTGGCCTCCCTTCACGTTCTTTGTCACTGATGTCAAAATCGTCTCTTTTAAAATGCCAGAACCAGTACTCGCAATTCTTTATTGATGGAGCATATTCCCTATATCGCTCACACAGTAATCGATGTCCATAAGCTGCACTTTACTTCAAATTAAAAAAAAAAAGCAATGCTTCCCGCAAATTGTGTTTTGTTGGCACATAAAAAAACTGTTTACACTTCAGCGAAATGACACATACTAATTTTTAGAGGGAACTAATGACGCTATCTCACGAATATAGTTACAAAATAGTCCGATGAGACTTAATACTAGCTGAGACATCTTTTGTAAAACCCTCAAAACTTATTTATATACCCGATAGAGTAACTTTGGGTTACTTATCATGTTCTATTTTATTTGATTTACAATTAGCCAAATGAACAATTCTCGAAAAGAATAAGAGTGTTAAATAAGTAAATATAAATGCTATGTTTCTAATCTAGCTAGAGACTAAACCAGATGCATGAGATAACTTGAATGAAAATATAAGTAAGTTAACATAGGATGCTTGTCTAATGACCTGAAACATGCTGTGGCAGAAATCTAACTTGTATTTGCTTCATCATTGTGAGCCATGGCCAGAGAACAAACCAGCTACATTTTAAGGTATGGGTCAACTGAGCTTGGACTTAGGACCTCAGCAGAGGCGTCGCCTCATTCTCGACTCGGTTTTGTGTGATAATGATCCAAAACATTTTATTCGTCTATTATTACCGGTCATATTCCTCCCCCCCAAAAAAAGGAAATTTCAAACTATATGCCAACTGGCAACAATGGCAAGATTGAATTAATTACTATACAATCTCCGTACTCCATGCCTAGCCCTAGATTGACCACCATGCACTATTATGACTCATTTGGCGGAAAGATTGAAGTCGGTCTGTAACATTGTGAGTCACCCACATTTGTTTGTTACGGCTTACCTTTTATGCAACTATTTTACGACGTAAGATGTTGTAGATGGGGCTTGCTTCTAGATAAGATTTAAGACCTCAAGAAGTCTTTAGATGTCTATGAAGAAGCATACATCTGAGCTCCTACTCCATGCTAGTGCGTGGACCTTGAATCTCAAAAGAGTTAAACTGCATCAATCCTTCTGCACGATGGCCCTTAAATGGAGTCAATATTCAAATCAGAGGCTCGATCAAAATATAATCGGCAATAAATGGGATGCCGTGACCACTAGGTTACCTCATTCTCATGAATGTTACTCATTTTATATTTCTTATAACATAAAAATATTTTTAAATTATAACTTCAATATTGTACTTATTTTTCAAATTAATTACCGTAAAATCCGGTATATAGCGTGCACCGCCGTATAACGCTTACCTATACTTTCCAGCTGTACTTTTTGAATTTTAGGTATATTCGCCGTGTAACGCACACCCCGCATTTTACTTAGAAACCTGAAATCTACGTGCGCAACGCTGTTGTTTTGAATTAATTTATTCGAGGTATTATTCCAAGCATATTAGAAAAAATATATTTCTAGAACTACAACTACTTTAAGTTCTCAAAAGGAGTTAATTTTTTTTTTTAAATTAACAGTGTTTTGATGTACCTAGAAGTCTAATTTTTTTTTATGTTTATCTTTTATTTTTAAAGCTCTAGCTTTTATACCCAACGTATAACGTGCATCCTTAAATGTCGATCTTATTTTTTGCTTTAAAAGTGCGTGTTATACGCCGAATTTTGCGGTATTTAAGCTCATAAGATTTATATGGTGTCTTAAGTAAGTGTACATTTGCATTAAATGTTAAAATTTTTTTATTAAATAAACTCTGTTCTGATGCATTAATTTGTTATTGATAATTATAAATACATTATTGCGTATACGTTAAAGTGTAATCAATAACTTTTGTTAAAACCTTACAATGTAAAAAAAAAAAATGAATTGTTAATTTCTATAGTTCTAATTTTAATAATTTTATATTAAATATTTTGTTTATCTTTTTTAACCAGGCTGTTCTTAACAGATTCAAACTAATCGAACCCAAAGTATTTTTAACTATAGATCAAGTAATTCAAGACAAGAAAATTACAGATATGCTACCAAAGATTAAGGAAATTGCTGAAGGTATTTGGAAGCTTTATATTTATTATTTAAGACTGAATAAAAATGTGAATATTTTAATTAATTTTTTTTAACTTTTAAATAATTTTAAACAGAACAGTAATTCAATTTTATTTAAAAAGTGCTCAACTCAAATTTATTCGGATGTCGTCTTCTCTAGAGTAATTTTAATCAAACACCAAATTTATAACGGAAAGCACGAGATGAAAAGGTTTAAAATAATTTTAGAATGATTCCTTATTATAAACATTTGTACGGATTTTAGAAAGATTTCGATAAGAGATTCAGCAATTTAGCATTAGCTATTTGGTAACACAATAACTCAATAATTTGTTGCTAAATTAGTAATTAATTGCTTTAAATATAGAATATTAGATAATTATAAGCGATTTATATCCATTGCTATTCAAAAAAGTTATAAAAATTAATGTTTTATGTGTTAAATGTACAGCTGCATTAAGTTTTTTTTGTTAGTGAAAGTGAGCACACGGCCAATTTAATTAATCCTTAATTAACTTATAATTGTGTTCATTTCTTTGAATATTTTGGTTATTAATTAAAATTATACAAAAATAATTTACTTTTTTAAAACAATATATAAAAAATGCTTTTTTTTTTAAATATTACTTGATGCATATATTCGGTATTATTCAATAATTTAACAATACCATTAATTTATGAATACATCTGCAAGGACAAGAACTGGGCAATCTTGAACAAGAACCCGTCCCCGATCCCTGGGGATCCTAGAAAATCTGCTGTAGTTCAATTTAAACTTTTAACAGTTCATGACTATCTGAGATCTCATCTCTACAGAATGGTATCGCTGTTTCACCGGACTGTACACTGTATGACTCTGGTCATCCTATGACCGCTGAACATTTGGTCATGTGCCCTGCACTAATTAGTCTTAATTCAATTATCGAAAAATACAAGAGCACATGCACTAATGGCATTGGTGCTATTGTAGTGTGGGGCATTTGTAAAATAAAAATAAAAATATCTGCAAAATTGCATAGATTATTCTTAATTAATTATGTAAGTTTGACATGAATATTGCGATCAATAAAATACATTAATTGCTAGTTTCAATAATCTCTGGTAAATTAGCTTTTTAAATTAAACACTTAAAGTATTATTGTGTGTAGTATAATTTTTGTAAACTGACCATGTAAGGGGTTGCTGAATATTGGAAATTATGTAATGATAATAAAATTGCGTAAGCAGCACTTCAAGTAACACATTTATGTAGTCTGGATGTCATTGCACAATTTGCAATGCTACATTCACATAGAAGCACTAAAGTGACAGTGCTTTTAATGAATTGAATTCAAAAAATTCTTAATGGTAAAACAAATTGAAACAGAAACCCTCCATCTGAGGCATATAGATTAACTTGAGATCTCTCCTGCGAATCGCAACCACCAATGATATAAGTAAAGTAATAACTGGTCCGAAGGGGAATTAATTTTTAACCCGGTTGTTATGAAGGCCCTTTGTATCCGGACCAATAACTAAACAATTTAGTCCAAGAAGCCGAACGATATCTTCAAGGTCACCAGCGGCGTATTTTTAGTAGTGACTCAGAAAATGAACACGAGATGGCAGGACAACCAATGAAGTGTCTTACTAACGCATGCGTTCAAATAAACCCGCCTTCTCAACTCGTCTGTCTATGGCGTAGACGGAAAGAGTTTCAAATGACACTGGATATAATCGGGGAACAAAAAGCAATCGCGCGAGTGAGAGTTTTTAACTAAGCAACACGAGGGCTTTTGGACCTCGTAATTTTGAGCCACGGTGAAGTGACATGGATGACACCTGAGCTTGCATCTTTCTCTCCTAACTACACCACACAAATGGGAGTACAGTGAGCTTCGACAGATGGCGCTCTCTAATGGCGGGTCTTCTGTGGCACCAGGACTCGAAGCCGACCACGAGTACAAAACCAATCGCTGTAATGTCTGGATAAAACAATCTTCTCCAAATATAGCTAACTAAAAATCCTTCAACAGTAAAATGATGCAATAGTCTCCACCAAAGATCCCATTTCCTGTTAGGGAGCTAGTGATGTCTCAACAGTCAAGCAGTTTCCTATGGGAAAGTATCCCCGACTGGACTTTCTGACGCTTATGTTCTAAGGAAAGTCAACCCTTAACCTCCCCTGATCCAGCCGACAGTGAAGTGACTGGTGCAGTTCCCTGCCAGTTTCCGGCTTGTTCACCGCGTGAGGAAGACGAAGACCAATAGCCGAAAAGTAATACTGGTACGTCTAAACAGAAGTGATTATGCATCATGTGAGGCTCGGTAGGGAGTGAAGTATTCGATCTTTAAAGAGACACCAAAAGGGGAAACCCAGTGTAACGTCTTTGTTGGAAGCGTCTAAAACTCAAGTGTGGAGAATGTTGTGTCATCTAGAGCCCGCTGTGTGAAACAAACCGTTGAAAGCAAACTGAACACACTAGAAACGAAAACTGCTGAAAGCAAACTTTACAGGCTTGAAATGAAACGAAACGAAATGAGCGAGTGAGCGGGAGGTGCTGTAGCGATTTAGTAGAAAATATTTATTTTGAAAAATGATTAAAAAAAAGAAACGTTTAACTTCTTGGCTGTCAAATATAAGAGAAAAAAAACCCGAGGAGATACTTGGCGTAGAGACTTAAAATTAGAGAATTAGAGACTTAAAATTAGAGAAAAATAAATATTTTTTGTTTATTACAACATTTGGCAGTGACGATTCATTTACGCTACGTCACACCAGAGACTCTCTAAACGGTAAGGAGCTTCAGAGATTAGAGAGACATTTCTAACGACTTCTACCGATCGGCTTCTATATTCACTTGGAATCTCTTACATTTATTGCGACCTGTCAAGGCTCACATTTACGAGCATCCCAATCTCGTCCCAACGCAGCCTTCAACAGGCCTTAACAGCGACCTCAACAGCACTGCACCTTAGCACTACCATAGCAGTAGTGACCTGCTTCGAAGTAAGGATGTGTACGGTGTTCTCTTCTCCAGCTAACTTGCAATGACAAGAAAAAACTTACCAAATAGCTAACTCGAGGTGGAATTCTTTTTCATCCCGATCGTTAAAAGCATTGCGTTGATGACCTCAAAATACGAGGTCCGTAGCTAATAGCCCTCGCATTGTCTTAGAATGTGGCTTTAACAGGACCAATAGATAGGCATTTCAAAACTCCCTACTTCCAAAGAGACAAGTTCATGTACGGCCATTGTCTTAAATAAACAATTTAAATAGATGATAATGTTATCCATACACACACATGTAAATAAAGTTGGATCCTAGCTGGGCACACTGCTTGGCGACAAATTTTTGACACCAAAAATTTTGGCGCCTAAGACAATCAACTCCCCGATTTTCTTCGTTTTCGTCCATGACATTATTTTTTGATACACGGGTTTTTGGCGCCATTTGGCGAAAAAAATTGTGCCAAAAACAGCAGTGGGCTCAGCTAGGATTTTACCCTAAATAATTTAAGAAGTTTGAAATTATTTAAGTTTAAGCTATCGGGTACTCAAAGTTTAATACGCTAAGGATTTGCACAGATGATTGATGATAATTTTGAGAAAAAAGTGCAATTCAAATTGTCCTTTATCTTCATTCTTTCAAGATACCATTGAGTATCAATATAGAAAATGTTTATATTCAGTTCCTTAAATATTTGCTCATAAAAGATTTAAGAAATTAATGTTGAATATCTAGCAGTGAAATAAGAATGTGATAAAATCATATTTATAAAATTAACAACTAAAATTATATAAAGGATTCTTACTTATATTTTTAATTTTAAGATATTCATTTTTTTTTTTAAATGACTATCTCTTTTTTTATTTCTTAATGGTTTCGAGTACTATAAATGATTAGTAAATGCTGTCAATATCCAGAAATAGTTTAAAGTTCTTGTAATTTATCAAAATTTATTTCCATTGAAAATACCACATAAGCTTATTATAGAAAAGAAACTATTTTAAATCCATGAGGCCTTATATTACAAGAATTCTTTTTCATATATAGGTTTGCCATCTTTGGAAAAAATCATTATAGTAGCTTCGAATGAAGATTCATATTCCAGAGATATTAATGGTATCAAGAACAGGTACTATTTCTTTTTGTAATTGTATTATTAAAACTAATACTACCATTAATATCTATTAAAAATAATAAAGATTAATAATTAGACTTCAGGAGATTATTGTTAATAATTTATAGTTAACATTATTGATAATTTTGCACGTTAGTATACAAAAGTTTTATTTTTAAAGGAAGGGAAAAAATTCAAATAAAGAATTATTGAAGCTAACAGATTTATAGATTATTGTTTACAAAGATATTTGTCGTCCTCGTCACTTGACCATTCATCAAAATTACGAGGTCCGTCGCCAAAAGCCCCCGTGTAGCTGAACAGTGCACCATTAATATTCACTAACTCACATGAGGTATCCGACTACGTTCGGAACCGTGATTTTAAAAAAGCGCATAAATGGATAATTGTCATGATATTTAGTGTCACTTAGATTAGAATACATGTATAAAATTATTTTAAGGATAGTTTGACAAAAAAATATATTTATATACAATATTTCGGCAAAAAATTAACTTAGAATAATTTTTTTTCAAATGTTCTCCTTTTGTGAAAAATGTTTCTATTATAATAATATTTTACCTGTATATAGATCAGACCTCTGTGCAGAGTCTCAACTAGAATTTTTGAAATATATAACTTAGAAGTGGGTTTATCCATATTTTACGACAACAGAGGTGAGCAATTTTAAGAAGAAAAACGCCAATAATTACTTAAATAGGTGGTAACTCTGAAAACAATGTGAATTTTTCAAAACTTTTTTAGTTGACCCTCTGTAGAGAGGTTTGAGCTATATACAGGCAAAATATCATTATAATAGAGGCATTTTTCACAAAAGGAGAACATTTGGAAAAAAGATTATTCTAGGTTAATTTTTTGCCAAAATATTGTATTAAAATTTTTTTTTTGTCAATGTCCTTAAAACAATTTTATACATGTATTCTAATCTAAGTGACACTAAATATCATGACAATTATCCATTTATGCGCTTTTTTTTAAAATCACGGTTCCGAACGTAGTCGGATACCTTAAAAGATATTATTGTAACTTAAAACAATTATTGGCACAACTTTTTATAGAAAAATCAACAAACACAATATAGCCACATAATTATATAATGCCGGATATTGATTTTTTTTCTGTGTAAAATAAATATATTCCAATCCTTTTCAAAAATAATTTAAACTAGTTGGGGGATTTTGCAACTAAAAATGCAGATTTTAAATGTAAGCGTTTTTTTCAGATATTTTAAATTATAATGATATAATAGAAAACAATTATATGGCCTCATTTTATGCTTTGACAGCTGCTTTCTAAAAGATTTTCTTGAGTCTGGAAGAAATGCGGATGGTTCTGTCCCACCGATGCAATATGAACAACTATCATTCAGTGACCCATTATTTGTCAACTACACTTCTGGAACAACAGGATTGCCGAAAGCAATTGTTCACGGAATTGGAGTAAGTATTTCATTGCATCCGGATACTCAAAGATATTGTGGTAAGAGAACTATAAATTTGCAAAAGTCCGGAGAGTTCCGCATGTTCGTAACGTCTTGAACTGAACTCGAGATGAAAGTAGGAGTAGTAGACATAATACACCAGACAAAATCGGAAACACAAATAATTCACGAACTATTTATTCTTATAACTTAAAGTATGAAAAAATATTATTTTTTTTAAAAAAAAATCCACTTGAATATTCACAAATAACTTCTTTGAATGCCCCAAACGAGATGTCGATTCTTCGATATTGTTTCTCCAAACAAATTGATAAAATTCTTAAGAAGTACATGAGTCGATACAGATTTCAGTATATAGAAACTTAATCAAATTGAATCTTTAGTGAAACACACCACATATGTTGATTCTCCTGAAACAATTATCTCCTTATGAGAAAACTGAGTTTTATGTACCAAGTTCGCTTCCCAGAGATGACTAAAAAATATTTCGCAGCTATAAAAGATATGACTAAACTTATCAGACTGACTACTTTATAATTTTTACCAAAAATGGTGGAAAATATGATATCGCCAATGAATCATTAATAAGGCTCAAGTATCGAGTATTCTATAAATTCCCATGGGGATATATAAAGGGTCTTTGAAACAAAGGTCTAGTTGGTTTAGAATAGAGCTTACTCGTGAGCGTTTATTGCGATAAAAGAGATTTTATCTGTTTAAACTCTTGCTAGTGGAACTTTTTAGAGAACCGTTTTGGAACGTTGCAACGCTTATTTATAATGAGTGTGATTTGCACTATTGTAAATAACCTATTGTAATATGTCTTTGTGTATGTAGGTCAATTTGTCTTCTTGTAGTCATCTGTTTGTTCTTGTCTGTTATTTTTCAGATAATTGGAGTCATCAACTACTTTGATCCACGTAAAGTTGCAGGACTATATTATTCTAATTATAAGTAAACGCCCAATGCCATCAAGAAAAAGAATTGCCATCTATCTGACAGTATAAATACAATCTCGTTCTGATAGTACATTACAATCTAATTGCATTTCACACCGTTTTATATACTACTTTTTGCATATTACGTTTTCTCTGAAAGGAGATGCCATTTATACTTTCAATAAAATTTTAAGGAAAACTCCTTAGTTATGAATGAGAAATCGCGCAAGATAGCCTTTTACAAATTGTAAAATAGGCATAAAATTATGCTTTCCATATTCTGGAAGCTCCAATCCAGGACATATTTTAGAAATTATTCTAGCCTTAACAGTTTGCCGAAATATTAAACCTTTATTTATTCAGCTGTATTTTTCACTACACGTGATTTTTTCTTTAAGGTATCCGACTACGTTCGTAACCGTGATTTTGCAAAAGCGTTCAAATGGGTAATGTTTGATGTTTTAGTGTCACTTAGATTAGAAAATGTATATAAAATTGTTTTAAGAATAGTATCACATTAAAAAATTATTTAAGTACAATATTTTGACAAAAAATGATATAGAATGACCCATTTTCAAAATATTCTCCTTTTGTGAAAAATGCTTCTGTTATAATATTTTGCCTGTATATAGCTGAGACCTTTGTACAGAGGATCAACTAGAATTTTTGAAATATATAAATTAGAAGTGGGTTTATCCATGTCTTACGACAACAAAGGGGTGAAATTTTGAGAAAAAAACGCCGATAATTATATATTTCAATGGGTTGTAACTCTGAAAATAATGTGAATTTTTCAAAAATCATAGTTGAGCCTCTGTGCAGAGGCCTGAGCTATATACAGGTAAAATATTTTTATAATAGAAGCATGTTTCACAAAAGGAGAACATTTTGAAGAAAGGATATTCTAAGTTAATTTTTTGCCGAAATATTGCATTTAAATTTTTTTTGTTAAAAAATGTCCTTAAAACCATTTTATACATGTATTCTAATCTAAGTGACACTAAATATCATGAAAATTATCCATTTAGGCTCTTTTTTAAAATCACGGTTCTGAACGTAGTCGGATACCTTGAATGATGTGTTTGTTTTAATAGCATTATATAAATTTCACTACAAAGAAATTCTGAATTGATTTGAAAATTTAGCAGACTTTAATAGTAGATATTCAATGTATAGTCCTTTCTGCAGAACCAATGTTCTCCATAATTGAAAAAACAAAACAAAACCTTATCAACTGGAACAGATGTCCCAGGCAAAGACATCGAAAACTAAGTCATCTTAGAAATGTTGCAATATTATTCTTTTGAAATAATGTCTTAAGAGATGCATTCCCCGTTCCTTTAACAGTATCTGCTACTTTTCCAGAGTTTGAACCACGACCTACCTTTTGGTTTTGAATTACCTGGTTTAAAAATGTACGTTCATCAACACTGTCGTAGCTAGTCCTGAATGGGCCCTATATCAAAATTCCTTGGTAGCCATCTTTTGGAAATCTTGCAGCTTGAAACCCATGTATTATTGATGCAGCGGATGCAGTAGTAAATGATACACCCTTGTTCATCAAATAGGTCATCAATATTTATGGAATCTTTTATATTGTAGTTAACAACTTCTAAGTCAAACCACTAATTTCAGTTCGTAAATTTGTTCATTGAATCAACAAGTTTATCAAATCTGTTTATCCACAATTCTAGGTACTGAATGCAGGAATTATAAAAATTGTTTATGCTTGAGAATTTTTGTTCCTGTGTATCACTGTGTGTGTGTGTTTTCTTTTAGTATGCAAGATTTAGTATTTAGTACTTCTTCCTTTCATGTGAAGTTGACAGATTAATTCAGAATGTGTCTGAAATACTTCTGTCGTTGTGACAGAATTAAAATTAATTATATATACTCAGATGCATTATTAAATATACACAGTCGTAGAAGAATGTTGAAATACTTAATTTTGAATATATACTTTCAAAATTTAAATTGTTACCAATCAAAAGAATCTCAAAATCCCGGACCACACTAAACAATTAAGTCTGCCCTGGTTCATCCCAGATTTATGATAAGCCTGCACATAACCCTCTATTTCAAGTTCCAAAGTGTTTTTTCTTTGTATACGTTAGTGTGCCACGAACGTCAATAAATCATCTACATTTTACACAAATTAGCCACTACTAAAGTAGCACCACTTACCATCCAAATCGTACAATTTTCCTAGGGCGAAGACAAGGTTGCTAACGGTTGATAAATGGTTGCTGATGTTTCGCGGTCGATGCTATTCTTTCGCATGTATCACTAGAAGTTCTCTGTGAATACGAATTAAGCGATCGGTTCGCGTCGACTTGCAAATATGTAAGCATTCTGTTAGATATAAAGTATTTTTTTTTTTAAAAAATATACAAGAAGTTGTATGTCTAAATTACGTAGGCTATGTTATATGAAAACTCAAATATTGAAATCTTTTTATGAATAAAAACTTTATTTTTAGGATGTAGTTTTATTAGATTCACTAAAGAAGCTTTTCATTTTCTACGTTACCTTTTATAAATTCTTTTTTTTCTTTATTTTAGTATCTTTTACCAGTAATCAGAGATTTTGCTCTACACTTTGATAGTGACAGAGAAAGTGTTTGGTATTCTATGTCTCCGGTAAGATAAATTTTTCAAGCTTAATATTTTTACTAAATCTCTCACATTGAAAAATACTGCATTAGCTCAAAATTCTGCAAAAATAAAAAGATAATAAAAATTTTACTTTCATTCGTTCATTGGCTGATATTTTTTCTATTTATTAAAACATTTCCTTTATTTTGTTTAAGCTGCAATGTAAAATTTATCAATTTAATGTTGATAGTACTTGATAGCATTTCATTTGTAATGTAACTTTTTTTGATTCTTCTAGAACAGAAAGTGTACTGTATTTTTTTAAAATACATTATTGGAAATAGTTTTATTTACTGAACTAGTTAAAGTTGATTTGTAATTTTGTACCATATTATAAAACTAAACTCTTAAAAATGTAACTAAACAAAATTAGTATCTCTGCTAATATAGCTCAAGAGGTCTTAAGCCCTCATATCAAAACTACAATGTTAAAGATATGTTATTACGGATACAGTATAAGGTAAGGTTTTAAATAGTCGAAGAACTTTTCAAATCTTATTATTAATTCCCATTAGACATTATCAAAACATTTTTAGGAATCATACATCAAATTATATTGAATAAATGATTATTTTTCAGAAAAAAAAATCTCCATTACTTACAGCATCCGAACGAAATATTTTTTGTATGCATCTTTCTATTTCAGTTTAAAGCGGTAAAAGACAGTATAAAATTAAAATATTCTTTGCTAAAACTGTATTTTTTATATTTGCTTTTTATTTTATTAAAATTTTTTAAAAACTTTAAATTTAAGTTAAAATTTTTTTTAATTCAGTAAAGAATATAAAAAAATACCAATTTTTACATCTCGGAGGAATAAATTTCCCTGAATGTTTTTTAAATTGTGCGTGAAAAAGTAACAGGAAATTTTAAATCAAAATTTTTTTTTAAACTATTGATAGTGCATTCAATTGTACATATTTTTAAATGATATTTTTTAAAAAATATATTTAATGTTCCATATTTCTTCCTAGAATTTTACTTCTTAATATTTTGTACTTTAACATTTAGAAAATAATTATCTTTATATATAAAAATCTTCTATGCGTGTGTATGTGACTAAACTCCTCCTAAGCTGCTGGACCGACTTTGAAATTTTTTGGGTGGGTTCAAGTGATTTCGAGAATCGTTTAGATTCTAAATTCGGTCCAATATCGCAATTAGTTAGATATTAATTAATAACAAGAAAAATATTCAGCTCAATATTGACCTGCATTGTTGTAACAACGTTATCATAAAAATGACGTAAGTTGGCGTCGAAAATCGATTTTCAGCCAAACTGGTCAAACCGGGTCTTTACTGTTACAAAAATGCAGAGGAATCATGCTTTTTAGCGTTTTTAATTAATATCTTTTCAAATAATCTTTATATATGTAATTCTTCTGTGCGTGTGTATGTGACTGACTATTCCTAAACGGCTGGACCGATTTTGATGACAATTTTTGTGTGGGTTCAAGTGAATTTGAGAATGATTTAGATTCACAACGTGGTCCAATATCGCAAAGATATTAATTAAAACCTTAAAACACATAATTGTTCTACCCCTATGGGCTGTTTATTCTGCTAATGCGCGGCAAGAAAAAAAAAAGAAATAAGAAGGAAGAATTTTCCAATATTTTCACCGTTTTTAAAATTGCAATCTAATTTTTCTATCAAAATCAGACAAAAAATAATTACAGAATTGGAAAGATTATTCATTTCGCCTCGATACGGCATGTATCTTTATATATATATAATTCTGCTCGTGTGTATGTGACTGAACTCCTCCTAAACGGCTGGACCGATTTGGATGATATTTTTAAGTGGGTTCAAGTGGATTCGAGAAGGATTTAGATCCACAATTTGGTCCGATATCGCAATTAGTTAAAAATGCGCCAAAATTATGTAAGGGTGCGCGATTGTTCATAAAAAAAAATCATGGGCAATATTCTTGAGGCCACTATTTTGAGCGGCAAACTTCAAGGTGAAGTTGTACTTCTACCACAGATCCCAAGGATTCTTTCAGACTCACCTACCCATTCAAATGTTTGCAATTTCCAATTCGCTTGGCATTTGCTATGACCATTAGTAAGTCACAAGGTCAACAAATGACAATTTTTGGCTTAGATTTAGAAAACCCTTGCTTTTCGCACTGCCAATTATATGTTGCATGTCCGAGGTTTGGCAAACCATTGCATTTGTTTGTTTATACCCCTCAAGGAGATTAACCAAAAAAATTGTACATTCAATGGAATTACGATAAATTTATTTTTTGTGCATTAAAAAAATTTACCTGTTATGAAAATAGCTCGAGTTTTATCCTTTTTACCCTTTAATCAAAACAAGTTTAAGTTTCTATTCAGAATAGCTTCTACATTCAACTTAGTTCATGGTAAACACATACTCACAAGCAATCGATTGGTCGAATTGTGGTAACTGTACATGTGATGATGTCAGGTATTCTAATAACTTCCATTGTAAAAAAATTCATCAAAACGGTCCAGATTGTTACAACTTATTCAAAGAAGCTTGTAATTTTCTGATTTAAGACGTGTGTACAGGACAACGTCTGTCGGGATCGCTAGTAATTGACAAAAATGTAGCAACAATATAATAAAAATAATTATTTAATAATCTAATAACTGTAATTTGTAACAAAATCTATTCAAAGAAAACAACTTAAGTTCTGCGGGTGACTAATTTTTTTAATGAATTGATTTTAAAATAATAAGAATGAATTCTTTTACTTTTATCAATTACGATTATTCCTATTTATACTTTAGGTAGGCTGGGCAACATGGAATTGCTTCTCTTCACTTATTTTCTTGGGATGTACATTACTCCTTTTCGAAGGAGCCCCATATTTTTTGACCCCAACTTATTTCTGGGACCTGGTTGATGAGCACAAAATATCGCACATATTTATTGCTTCTAGTGTGGTAGATGAACTTCAGAAAAGAAATTATGTTCCAAGTAAGTTGATTTTTAATTTATCTTAAGTTCGATGCTGTGTAAATTGCTCTGGCCACGGTATCCTAGTTATGGTCACGGATTCGTGGCCAGAGTGTCATGAGTTCGAGCCCTGTGTGGTGCCACTGATGACTCACCATGTAGAGGAGGCTGATGCGTGTTAAACCTGTCGAGGCTCAAACATAAGGCTGATAAGCCTGACATTAAGCAAAACAAAGATCATGCTCAAGAGGCAAATTGATCTTTAGGACCCATTGGACATAAGAAATGGCGTATGACAGGGAGATGCACTAAGGTGTCTTCTCTTTAATCTAACATTATAAAAAGTGGTAAGAGATTCCACTACCAGAGGAAGAATCTTTAATAAATCAATACAATTGTTGGCTTTTGCTGATGACACAGTGATATCATTGCTCGAATACCCACCGTACTAAGACAAGCCTTATCTTTGGAGAAAGAGGCAATCAGGATAGAACTGAAAATCAATGAGAACAAGACCAAATACATGCCTTGCACTAAATCATGTTTTAAAAGTTGCAGCTTTAAAACAGAAGAGTATAACTTTGAAGTTGTTGACAGTTTCACTTATTACGTTCGGAAAGTTGCAGTAGAAACGATTGTACTATTGAAATCTAAAAGAGAATTACTATGGCTAATAGATGTCTTAATGGAATACGAAAATATATGGAATCGAATTTAATCAATAGAAAAACAAAGGTTCTATTGTATAAAAGTCTTTTAAGATAAGTATTGGTTTATGCATTCGAAACTTGTTCCATGTCTCGAACAGATGAGAGCATGATAAGTATCTACGAAAGGAAGATTTTAAGATTTATTTTTGGAGGAACTCAGGAAAAGGGCATATGCGAAGATCCATTTTTAAGCTCTATCACACATATAAAGAATCTTGCACTATTAACTTCATCAAAATACAATGAATGGGCAGGTCACATTATCACAATGCACCAAGACCGTACCACTAAAAAAATTCTTCAATGCCAAACCAATTGGCAGACAAAGAAAGGGCAGGCCAAATCTTAGATGGATTGATGACCTAGAAAAAGATCTCCAAGTTTTGAGAACTAAGAATTGGAGAACACTAGCAGGAAGAAGACTTACCTGGAAAAAAGATTCTTGAGAAGACAAAGGCTCACCCTGGGCTGTCGAGCCACTGATGAAAGAAGGAATTTTTCACTTAAAAGTCCCCAATTTTTCTAGAAATTTTTACATTTTGTTGATAGTCATATAAAAAGAGAGAAAAAAATTAAAAGTAATTTAAGTAAAACAGCAAACTGTATTACTAATATTTGTTCTATTATTAATTCTTATTCTACCACTTATACAAAAATATACTTCGAATGGTAAATTCGCATAATGTAAAAATTTCGATTCAAGCCGTTGCCTTTAGAGTTATATCAAGATTGTATTAAGATACTATATTAATTTAGAAACTTTTATCTATATATAACTGATTTGAATTTAATTTTTTTTCAGCGGAAAAACATAGTTTGGAATCTTTGAGGGTCTTTATGGCTGGTGGGAGCGTTGTAAAAGCACAACTATATGAATTTGTACCCGAAAAAGTTAAAAAGGGCATTCCGTTTGCATCAGCCTTTGGTAAGTAGTTTTATAGCATTTCTTATAAAAATATCGGGTGGTAAGCATATTGAAGTATTATAAAAAGAGCTTGTAAAAGAACTTGTTTATAAAAAAACCCATCTAGTTAAAATTCACTAATCAAAAGCTCACTGTGAGATAAGAAAATATGAGGAAGCGATAAGAAAAGAAATTATTCGTAGTATTTCTAGTTCTTCAAACAGGGAGGTTATAAATCTGATTGATGGTCAAAATGGCATAGAGTTTTTTAAAAAGTTCTGTTGAAAACTCTATTATAAATAATTCTTATAAATTGAATATCCTTAAATGTATTAAATATTTGGACTTATTTGCTTTTTAATAATGCATATATTTCGGTATATTTTAAAGAAGTATCAGATTATCACATCTGTTTAGTAATAAATTTCTGTATCACTCTAGTACAGTGCTTCTCAAACTATGAATATTTGTGACCCAAAATTCAATCATAATTTTAATCTCACAACCCTCTATATGATAGCAATGTATTGAATTCTATAATACTAATCTTTGACGCTAAAGTTACAACACGAATTTAACCTCTTAAGTGCCACCGGCGTATATAAAAATTCTCCCCCGAAGCATTAATTGCCCCGGACGTATATATACGTCTTTCCAAAGTACGATCTTCTGTGTGCACTGCTATTAATAAAATTATTCCGAAGGCTTTGGAACGTTTTCAAAGGACATTTACAGTGTTTGAGAATTTACTTATTTCGGAGAAGGTTTTACTTTTTTATTATACTTTTCATAACCTCCCAATACATCACATAAGCGCGCCTTCGGGGAAATTGGTTGCATTGGGGAACGAATCGAGTAATTTGTAATTGGCAGTTAAGGGATTATATATAAAATGTATCACAAGACGAGTGTTAATTTTTGTATATAATTTTATATATGACAAGCCCATGGGTTCACTGGTAATTATTAAACTTGTTCTTAACTTAAAATTGTTAAATTAATTATAAAGTACATTGTGAAGTACTGATACATTTATAAATGTATTATATCAGTAGAAATATGTATTTTATATTTTATTAAGTTAGAATATATTTTGTTCATTTACTTTTAGTAAACAAAAAATTTTTAAATAATTCTTTGTTTTCGACTATTCAATTTGTTCGCGCCCCCCTCGAAGAGAACGCGTCCCCCTAGGGGGCGCTTTTCACAGTTTGAGAAACGCTGCTCTAGTATCTCATTTTATTTTTGTGGCTGTCTTAGTTTCTTTTAATCTATATATATTTGGGAGAAAAGCGACCCACACTCACTCATCACGATATCTCCGGAACTACACTTCTGGCCACCGTAAATGCAACACTCTGAAGGAAGCATACAAATAACATGAAATTTACACCATGCATTAGCGAAGGTGAGATATGCAAATGATTAGAATTTCATCGCAGACACACATCACGCGCGCCCGTTGCGCCACCTCAAAGCGCTTTTTAAGGCTGGGAAATTTCGACGATTTCAAGTTCGGCAATTGTGTTTTTTTTGTGGTTTTTTCAAAAAATGATCGGTTATGTCTCGTAGAAAACAGCGATCAGCTTTTGATCAAGTATCCGAGATCGACAGAGGAAGGAGAGTGGTCTACCGAGATTGTAGATTATCTTTCAGAGAAATCGGTAGTCGTGTTGGACGAAACCAAACAACTGTAATGCTGATATGTGACCGTTGGATGCAGGAGGGTACGACAGACCGACGTGGTCGATCATATCCACCTCAGTACACCACTTCACGTGAGAACAGGCAAATTGTGCGCATGGCAGTGACGGATCGCTCAGTCACATCACGAATCATAGCACAGCACATTGAGTCCGTAATGCATCATTCAGTGTCTAAGCGCACCATTCGACGCCGTTTACAGCAGAGTGGTCTGTCCGCAAGACGTCCATTGCTTGGTCTACCCTTGACGCAAAACCACAGACCTCTCCGCCGCCAATGGTGCGATAAAAGAAGGATGTGGGTGGCAGAATGGAATGAAGTTGTCTTTACAGACGAGTCACGCATCTGTCTGCAACACCACGATTGTCGGATTCGAGTCTGGAAACACCGTGGAGAGAAGATGCTGAACAGCTACGTTATGCACCGCTATACTGGTCCTGCACTGGATATTATGGTATGGGGTGGTATTGGATATCACTCTCGCACTCCTCTAGTACGCATTGCCAGTACTTTAATCAGCCAGCGCTACATCTCCGAGGTGTTGTGCCAGTTGTCCTTCCTTACATTCAGGGCTTGGCCACAGCCATATTTCAACATGATAATGCACGACCACACTTAGCACGCATTGTCCGAAGGTTCTTTGTCAATCACCAGATTGAATTGCTTCCCTGGCCGGCTCACTCTCCAGATCTTTCGCCGATAGAAAACATGTAGTCCCTGCTTGCCCAACGAATGACCCAGATTACACCCCTAGCTGTCACACCAGATCAACTTTGGCAACGGGTGGAAGCTGCTTGGTCTGCTATACCCAAGAACACATCCAAAGTCTCTTTGAATCAATGCCGAGGCGTGTGGCAGCGGTGATCTCCAACAATGGCGGCTACTCTGGTTACTGATTCTGGCAGGAACCGCACTTCACAGAAGTCTAAATTTAATTATTTGATACTTGGTCAACATGTTATCTACAAAATAA
>BMAV01007336.1:140746-153255 GCA_019973955.1 Trichonephila inaurata madagascariensis
TGCCATTTTCCCGGCACCACTTTAATCGTGCCCCTCTTGATTGGACGGATAGAGGAACACAAACTCGAGGTACCCGGACATACAGTCCATTCATGCGTAATCTTCGGCGTACAGAAGCTGCAGATATAGCCTTACCAACCGACGCTGTAACCATAGATGTCACACATGTGGAGGTCGCTCTACGATTTCACATGGCTACAATAGCAATATATCGATCTTCCGAGGGGGTTGTAACCCTTGGGCGACCACCTACGGGCCTTCGGACAACTGTCTGTGTGGTTTGGAATTGTTTCCATAAACGAGAAATTACAGAATGATGAACGCCGAAGAAAAGAGCAACATCTGTGATCGACTGTCCTGCTTCAATGCGCCCCACAGCACGCCAGGGCTCAGAATCTTTCATTCATTTTCTTAAAGCCATAGAAACACGTATGTCTTGAAAGCAAGTTGTACGAAAAATTTAAACACCTTCTATCAGCACTTACAATCAACTTCTGTAACCCTTCATAAAGCTGGCTTCTTATAAGACTGCCCTTTTTGCATATTTCTTGACATGAAAGCACGATTCGCTGTTACCTAACATATTTGCATACTTCCATCTACCTTTGCAGCGAATCGCATCCTCTTCAATTCTGATTGGCTTCCGGAAATTAGCATTTTCCTTACCGTGCTTAACTTTTGGAAGTGGTTGTATGTGTATATATATATATATTTATGTAATATGTAAATTCCAACTAGTGCCTTTTAATTAACTCATTTTAAATAACGTTCTTTAAATAACTTTTAATTCTTTGATTCAAAACTAACGCGTTAATCTTAATCGTAATTGAGTAGTAACATTGCATCAGAAAATTCCGTTTCCCCACGTTTTAACTAGTTATATCTTTTGTTACAAAGGAGTCACGCTATTTTCACTGCCGGTATAAAGCGAAAGCCAATTTGTGCTCCTTCTTTGTCTCCGTCTCATCATCCTGAATATGTGTAAATAGCTGCAGCTGTTTTATCCTTTGCGTTTTATGTGTTCGTACGCTAATTGTGTTGTCGAAACGCCTTTGATATTTCATGTGAAAATAAACGAGTAAAATAAATTCGGAAGGATTTCTCCGCTTATCAATAAACGACAAAATAAATAAATTAAATAAATAAATAAAATAAAAAATAACTCGTCAACTCTACCTATAAGTAATCAACTTTTAAATTGGCTTCGACTACGCTATATATATATATATATATATATATATATATATATATATATACGACTAGTCTCAAAACTTTGTTTAAACCTCCAATTTTCGTTCCTAAGGCCAAAGGTTTGCTATTGTACTACTGTGACTAATATTTCTTACTATACTGGTTATACTTAGGTTTTTAACTATTTTTATGTATTTACGGATATGTATCTATGGGCAATGGCTAGTAAAGAATATAAATGCAAATGTTTTTCAAGTGATTATAACTATTTTACTATCTCAATTGTCATATTATATCCTTTTATCTGTTTTATTTAGGAGCAACTGAAATACTGGGATCAAGTTTTGTTTTAGATTCCACTTTGCCTATTTACAAAGGAGAGATTAATTGTAGAAGTCTGGGCGTTGCCATTGAGACGGTTGACAATAACGGTAATGTTACCCTTTTTCTTATACATTAATGACTAATTTAAGTGATTACAAATACTCATATTGCACTGTATGCACAATTTACCACCTAAAATAGGCATTTGGGATTTGCAATAACTGAAAAAGTACACTGGTGTGCAAAACTTAAGCAACAGGTGGGTTTATTGCCATAACTTCACGAAAAATCATCTGAGAGACATGAAATTCTGAAATGAGGGAGAGTATTATGTACGTAAAGGATGACGAAAGCATCGGCGCTGAAAAAGGAATACAACGCATACGGTTTTGGAATCAAACAAAACAAGCTTTATTGAACGCATAGTATCATGAATCATGATTGTCTATCCCAAAAGGAAGAACAACAAGCAGATGTTCCTTAATATGGTATATGCCCTCCAATAACTACAATGGTTGCTTTGCACCGTCTCCGCATACTCAGAACCAGCTGGTGCAACAGCATTTCTTGAGGTAGGAGTGCATTCCTCAATCAACATCTGTTTGAGTTGTTGGTTGTACTCCCGGGTGATGTAAGCGTGTGGCAATACGTCTCCCCAAAGCATCCCACACCCTGTTCGATGGGATTTAAATCGGGGGAGCACGCTGGCCAATCCATTCAGTGATATCTTCACTTTTCAGCAGCTCCTCAACAGCAAGAGTGCGATGTGGCAGTGCATTGTCATCCATAAAAATGGTCTGGGCCAATGGCACCTCGGAAAGATGCACATGGGGAAGAAGTACCTCCTCACAATAGCGATCCCCGGTTACATACCCTCTGTCAAACAGTTCCGCCGTTCAGCATAATGCCAACCCAGACAAGAACTCTAGGACCACCGTAAGGATGTCTTTCCTTGATGTTACTGGGATAAAACCGGGTCCCGATCTCTCTCCAAATCAAAACGCGTTGAGAATCGCTTCTGGTACTGAACCGACTTTCATCCGTAAAGAGGACACGACTCCATTGATCAGTTACCAGTTTTTGTGCTCTCTGGTCCACTGTAAACGGTGGCTTCGTTGGCCATCTTTCAACGGGAGGCAGCGTTCATGACGGCGGGTGAACAGGCCCCCTTTGTGAAGACGTCTGACCACAGTAAACCGCTACACTTGTCGACCTGTTGCTGTACAGAGTTTCTTAGCAATGGCGCTTGCTGACTGCTGTTGACCTTTTTTCGCCGGCGGATGATATATCGGTCATCCCCTGCAGTTGTCGTCCTCGGGCGGCCACACCAACCTTTCTAACAGCTGTACCTGTGGTTTGGAACGCTTGCCAAGCGCACGAAACGACACTTTTGTTGATTCCGAACCGTGCAGCTGCACTGGTGACAGTACGCCCCTCCTCCAGCTTTCCGATCATTCTTCCACGTGTGAAGTCGTCCAGGTGATTTCTTCTAGCCATATTTCACGAACTGACTCACTGGCACTTGCAGAGAATGTGGTGAATTGTGTCTCCATCCTTCATTTCATTCTACTGTTGAGCAGCGTGCGCCGACATCACGCGTTTTGCGTACGCTCACATCGCTTCTGACGTTTTGTTCCTGATATTTGCATACGCATGACGTTTCTACTGACTTACGTGTTCCCTCTACTGATCTCCAGACCTCCTTTTCTGCAATTTCATGGCTATCTGTTAAATTTTTACATTGTTGCTTAAGTTTTGCACACGAGTGTATATTCAATAATGATTGAAAAGTTTGTGGGGCACTTAAAAAGTGATAGTGTGCGTATGTGTCAAAGACGCCCACCAGTGTTTCTCAAACTGTGGGACGTGCCCTCTAGGGGGCGTGATAACTCTACGAGGGGGCGTGAGCATATTGAAAAGTCGAAAACAAAAAAAATTATTTAAAAAAAAAATTACAGAAAATTAAACACAAAATACATTCTGACATGATGAAAAAATAAAATACACATTTACACTGATATAATACATTTACAAATGTATCAGTACGGCACAATGTATTTTATAATTAATTTGATTATACTAAGTTAACAAGTTTAATAATTATCAGTGGCCCCATAGGTATGCCATAAATAAAACTATTTACAAAAATTATATAACACTTATATTGATAATTTGTTCAGTTTATAAGTAATCCCTTAACTGTCGATTAAAAGTTACGCGATTCAGTCCCCGATCCCACAGTTTTCCACATAAGCTCGCGTATGTAATGCTTTTTTTTCGTGAGAGGTAAAATAAAAGGAATAAATAAGCAAATCCTCTGAAAGAAGTATATCAATCGCAAACACTGTCAAGTTCTTTTATTGCATTCCAAAGCCTTCGGAATAGTTTTCTGGATATCAGTGAACAGAAAAAAATAAATAAATTAGTATTTCAGAAAAACGTATATATACGTCTAAGGCAATAAAAACTTTGGCTGAGCAAGGAGTTTATATACGTCAGTTGCACTTATAAGGGGAAAGTCGAATTGTTGCATTAGCATCATATCATAGTATTATCGAATTCAATTTATTGTTATTGTACGGAAAGGGACACGATGAAAATTACGATTGAATATGGGGTCGCGAATATTAAAAGTTTGAGAAGTACTTACGCACACCATAAAGCAACACGAAGGCTGTTGACGAGGGACCTCGTACTTTTGAACTAGGGTTAAGTGGCCGAGTGGTAGCGTAACGCGCTTTCACATCACAGGTTCGAGTTCTGTCCTCGGGCTGGGTAAGGTCGACTCAACCTTTCATCCCTTCAGTGGGTCTATAAATGAAATACCAAGCTTGCTTGGGAACTAAACACGGGGAGTTTCGTTTCAGACTGATCACCTGATCGGGACATCTGCTCATGTACCTCAATGTTCACGTATACTGAGATGGGCACAGTAGGCATCGGCCCTCATGGGCTATTGCACCACTGAGTTTAGTTTAAGTGGCGAAGACGATACCTGAACTGGCATTCTTCAAGCATCTACAGCTTGCCAACGTTAGGACTTTAAACCTGAATAGATTTAACGTGCATCATTTTCTCTACATGGCGAGTCTATAGTGGCGCTAGGACTTGAACTCATGACACGATGGCCACGAGTTCCTAACTATAGCCATTGATAGAGTGTGCTAATAAATTATAAAACCACTAGAGCACCGGACTCCGGACCGGAAGGCCTGTGTTCGATGCCCGTACCGCCAAATACCCTCAGAGTACACGCGGAGCACGTGCTCGTTACATCAGTGGGTCCGAAAGTCTTGTGGGCTGAATCACGAGTGCAGGGAACTGGAGAAAATTTCCCTGCAATTCAGTTCCATGCCTAAATTGTGGAGGTGGAGATGGGTGGTGTCGCCATCTATCGCTCCTTCGGGAATTTCTCCGAGCTAAATCGTACTGTCACCTGTATGGTGCTCAAGGCTGAAAGCCAACGACAGGCGTACATCTAGCCCATTGGCACGATGAATTTCGTGGGTCTCGATCTGACTATGTCAGGCAGGTGGCATGAGCAACAACAACAAATTGCTGCAGTTTTAAAGAAGGCGCAATATAATTTTTTTAAATCGAGAATAAATTCTATACTTTTGCAATTGTAAAAATTAACTTATATTTTATTAAAATCTACACTTTTTTTTTAAAAAAAACAACTTTAAACAAAGTATTTGTTAAGAAATTCAAGACTCATTGAAAAAATTACAACATTATATATCACATTAGAATCATTATGAAACGCATGGAGAGTTACTTCAGGAGTAATTTTGCAGGTTTGATTGTGTATTTACCTTTTTTTGAAGATTCCATGGATCAAGAGTTATTTGAATATGAAGTAAAACAATTTTGTATTATTTAGGGTGCTGATAAATCTTACAGAGAAATAGCTGGGTTAATGAAACATTCTAAGACTGTCATTTACATTTTTGAAATGAAAAAAAATTATTTAAAAAAATATAACGACCTGGAAGAAACGTGATTTTGACAGCACGAGATGATAGTCTAAATATTTGTCAATTAAAAAAGTTCTTTCAACTCTTGAAATATTTTAGCTCACAAAATGCTTCACATTCTCAATTTGAAAGAATCTTGATCATATACCAGTGCTTCTCAAACTTTCTATATACGTGACCCAATTTTCAATCAGAATTTTCATCGCACCCCCCTTCCCCAAACAATAACAATGTGTTGAATGCGGTAATATTGTATAATATTTTGATGCTAAAGCTACAATACGACCCTAATTTTAAACCGTACAAAGTATTAAGATAAGTATTAAATTTTGTATATGATAAGCCCATTGAAAAATCACTAGGAATTATTAAACTTGTTCTCAACTTAGTATTGATACTTAATATCACAAATATATTGCGCCGTACTGATACATTTATAAGTATACCATATCAGAGTAAATGTGTATTTCTTTATTATGACCGAATACATTTTGTTTCCTTTTAGTAAATTGATAATTTTTTAAATCTTTGATTTTCGACTTTCCGATCCACTCGCGCCCCCTTGTAGGGTTATCACGCCCCCTTAGGGGGGCGCGCCCCACAGTTTGAGAAACACTGTCATATACCAATTCAGAATTTTCGAAAATGAAGAAAGCACTAAGAAAACATAATCTAAAAGAAAAACTGAAATGGGTTAAGAACATTGTCTAGGAAAAAAAGAGTGGAAACAAATTATTTTTCCTAATTAAAAGGAATTTAACCTTGCTGACCTTGATGACTAAAAACATCGTTTCAATAATTTAAGAAAGGACCCTCATGGAGGTTTCGGTCAACAAATGGGTGAAGGATCAATAATGGTTTGCGGAACCCTTAATAATATGTGCAAATTATAGAAAACTTCGGGGTGTATAGACATATTGGCTCGAAATTGCAAGCTGTGCTATATAGTCATTGGTGTGGATCATGCAGTGGCTTAACGGAGACTATTAGGGCCCCCTACAAAGTCAAGTTTTGGACCCTATGTTGGATCTTACAATGGGTACGTACTTGACATCAATCGGGCGTTGGGCTCCCTAGAATCCCGAGCCCCAGCAAAGCGGGTGTGTACGTTACACCACTGGGATGATAGCTAATAACGTAACGGAGAATGCATGTATCCCTGCAAACTCGGGGCCCCCTAGAAACCTGGTCCTCTTCCGCGATTCGGGGGTTGCGGAGGTTTGCGATACGCCACTGATCAGGGTTACATCGAGAAAAAAATCGGAACCTTCCTATGTGGAAAAGATGTTCTATGGTATGGATATTTGGAGAAAAATAATTCCTAACTTTAATATTGCCAAGAAAGGTTTGAATTTTCGAAAAAGTGCAAATACTTAATTTCGGTTTGATGATTTTAGACTGAAAATAAATTTTTTCTTCAGTATAAATAACCAGAAGCAATGGTTAATTATAAATGAGTACTAAGTAGTCAATAATACAATGGACGTTGCAAAATCTCATAACCCCAGATCTTCTATGCGAACTTTTTTCCGTCTTCCACTTCATCGTGCACTGAACTTCGACAGTAGACTTTTTCGAAAATTTAATACTTAAGAAACTGTTGTTTTTTCCCCTTGTAGTCGTTTAGTGAATTTTCTCTCATCCCTATAAATGTGAGAAAGTATTAAAATACCTGTTTTTCTTTTATAAAAATTACTTTGACTTTTTACCGTAAAAAAAAACTCAAATAGATAACTTTTTCTCCCTTGAGTCAGTTCTTAACAATAAAATTTATTTTCTTTTCCCTTCCTTCTAAATATCAGAACGTATCTTTTCCGCATAGGTAGGTCCCAAAATTTTGGGAAAAAAAAAACCGAACTATAATATTTTCTTTGATCTACTATATTTTACCGTTGGAAGCCATTTTAGAGGTCGCGGGAATTGGATATTTTAGCAAGGCAATACTTGCTGTATATCGAAATCCTCCTAGAAATAGTTTTATAAAGTTTATGGCTTAGTACAACCAATACGAAGTCGAATCTTGACACATTGAAGACCATTGAGGTATATTATGTCACAATGTTCATGTTAATACAGTATGCATCTGCACTTTATGGAAACGATTTTGTAATTTCTTTTCTCGTTTGCATTTTGAGATAAAACTTTGGCAACTTCAGAATAATCGTCTGCTAAGGTTTTCTTTTGATTGGAATGTAAAATAAAAGATTTATTTTAAAAATGGCTCCTATAAAAATGATATATGGCACGAAGGTTACGTAATTACGCTTTTCAATGAAAAATATTCGTATCAACAAATTAAAAAGCGGTGTGAAAATCTCTATTATTGCACTTTAATAAAAGGTATTTATAACATATTAAATTTAAAAGCGAAAAAGCATCTAGCAGAAAGTAAAAATGAAACATAATCACGAAACTTCCTAACATTGATCAAACGCAGGCAACTATCAAGAAAGTGAAGTCTATGATCCTAGAAGAAAATCCATTGACTAAAAGATTCATTGCATCGAAACTAGGAACGTCTTCCGGAACCGCAATTAAACGAGATATTTTAGAACTATTTTTTGAAGAAGGAATTCCAACTTTGTATGGAAAGGTCATTGATAAAGTTGAGCTTCATATAGACAAAGCCTCTTGTCACACGTTTAAGTCAACTGCCGCATATTTAGCAAAGAAAGAATTAGAAACAGAAATAAAATGCATTCCATTTGATGAAATATGTGTAAATCACTCTACGCTTCTGCAATGGACTTTTGTGTTTTCGGTTTATTGAAACGAGCCTTAGGAAAACGGCATTCAAGAACACTGAATGGCATAATATTTCAAAAAATTAACCTAACCACCAGTTCATTTCAATGAAGAACAGTGTTGGAGATTATCAGAAAAGTGGAAAACTAACATTTTATTAATTTTCCTACTTTTTATTGTTTTTAGATAAGTGGTCTTATAATTTTTGAGCATCGTATTTTGCACTTATTTCTAATATATCTGTTAACTTAATGATTTATTGCATTATTCAGAATTGTTGAAATCTTATTTTCTAAAAAATGTTAAACATCCTTAACATCATTTCATAATTTACAAAATTAAAGTGGAGTTATATAACTTCTTAACTGAATGTATATTTAGACATATTTCTAATTAAAATTAGCATGATGTTGGGGAACAGGATATCTCTTTGTTTTTAAAAAGTTTCACTAAGAGGAAACTTGAATATAGTTTTTTTAAACTAATATGTGCATTAATATATGATTGAAGCCGATTTAATGATGCCTTTACTAAAATGAATAAATTTTGATTCGAAACAGCAAACCATTCGGTTTAGTATTAGAATTTAATTTAAGGGTTACTTCCGGAGTTAGAATAAATATATTTAAAATCACTATATACGGGATTGTAAGAAATATTAGCGGGAATTTTCTTGCTGAGAAAGCACTCATTCCATATTTAAAATTACAATAAGTCTGTGCTTTTCAAACTTCAACATTTGCGACCCAATATTCAATCTCAATTTTCATCGCCCCTCCCTTCCATACAATAACAATGTATTGGATTCAATAATTCTATACTTTTACGCTAAGGGTACATTACTACTTTAACCTCTTAAGTTTCACCGGTGTATATAAATGTCTCTCTCTACCAAAGCATTAAATGCCCGGACGTATATACACGTATTTTTAATGTATGAGTATGATTTCTTCTGTGCCATCCATAAAATTATTCCGAAGGCTTTGCAATGCATTAAAAAGACCTTGACAGTGTTTGCGAAGGACTTTCTTATTTCAGAGAGAAGTTTGCTTATTTATTCCTTTTCTCCTCCCCCCCCCCAATACATCACATACGCGTGCCTACGTGGAAAACGATGGCACTGGAGAGTGAATTGCGTAACTTTTAATCGGCAGTTAAGGGATTGATTATAAACTGTACAAATTATCAAGATGAGTGTGTGAATTTTTGAAAATTTTATGTATGGCAAGTCCATGAGTTTACTCTTAATTATTAAACTTGTTCTTAACTTAGAATTGTTAAATTAATTACAAAATACATTGTGCAGTACTGCTGCATTTAAAAGTGTATTATATCAGTGTGAATGTGTATTTTATTTTTTAGTAGTTCAGAAGGTATTTTGTTTAATTTAGGTAAATTAATATTTTTTATGAAATTAATCCTTTGTTTTCGACTTTTCAATATGCTCGCTCCCTCTCATAGAGTTTATCATGCCCTCCTAGGGGAGTGCACCCCACATTTTGAGAAACTCAGCAATAAGCTATTAGTAATTTTAAGGAAAAAATAGTATTTTACTTTTGAGTACATATAAACATTTCTCTTTGATGGTGCTTTAAATTCTTATGCATATTTTTGTAAATAAACGAATGTTTTATATCGACATGTTAATACTAACATCCATATTCTACAATTTTAGGTATACCCTTACATGGAGATATAGGAGAGATCGTATTGGTAAAACCTATGCCCAACCTACCTCTTTGTCTTTGGGGAGACAAAGACGGTTCAATGTATCGTGAAAAATATTTTTCTAAGTATCCAGGTATGAAATATCGTTTTGGTTACTGTTTTTATTCCTAAAATTATCGTATTTACTCGAATCTAAGCCACACCCCACACTCTGGAAATGTTTATTTGAAAATGTTGTCATGGATTCTAAGCCGCACCTCCCAATTCTCTACACGTTTTTGAGGAAAAAAAATAAAACATGAAAAAGGTTCGTAGATATCCGATACTTAAATTTTTTTTAATTTAATGAGAAATAATATGTTAATAATAAATTTATTTTACTAATATTAAAAGCTTTCAAATACATACATGCACCTATAATTACTCTAACCGTCAGTATCATGTTTCGTCATTCCCATTGTCACCATTGACTTTGGAATTGATACCGGCATCACCATTTTCCAACACCGTGTTGTCTTCTGGGCCAGCCAATGCATCTGCTATGCAACATTTTTTTTTTTTAAAGAATTTATTATAGAAGAATGTAAAAGAATATTATTGAGACTATTGAACATTTGCAAGCAAAAATTATATAATTTTGATTACGGCATAGGCGTATATTTGTTTCAGCCGCGTTAAATTTCCAGTGGTCGCGGCTCTGTTTACGTTTTTACAAAAGCGTACTCAAATAGGGGAAAAATAATTAATTTCTCACTTGTGACAACTTTTTTGAAAAAAATGGAAATATGGAGAATTTTCCGTGGTTTTTAGATTTATTTAGCACATTTTAAGAAAAAAAGGCTAAAATTAAGATGAGAAAAATAAATTATTACTAAAACGGAAAAAATGGGTAAAAATTAACAAAAAATTACCTAATCGGAGACCGCACTGTACAAATAGTAAATGAACAAATTTTCAATTTTTTAATTTTGATGTTTTATTTTGCCATTTATTTTTGAAATGACTTTTAGGATAAGAGATATTTTAATTTCTACAGAAACTAGAGCACTTAATCTTAGTTATTATATGATATTGCTTAAAAAAACAGTGATTATATTCATATAAGTGACTGTAAATTTTGTAATAAAGTAGTGATTGATAAATTTGAAGATTAAAACACTTCTACTGTTATGAAGAACACACAGAAAGCACTTCAGAAAATTATTTTAAAACCTTTTTGATCAATCGCTGTCTCCGTTTGAATTTTTCGAAAATAACGCATTTCGAGTAAAACGCATTTTAAAGTTTGACATCTTATGTAAATTTATGGCATCTGCTTTTACGAAAACACTTGTAGTTTTTGTTCTAGTGAATGGAAAATAAAAAAACTTGGTATTTTTATAAAGCTAATAAAATGGCATATAAAATAAAATCATAAGAAAATTGTCAATATTTTTTAAAAAAATCATGATTTTAAGGTAGTCGGATACCTTAAATGCGAGCAGACAACAACAATGTTTAGGATAGATTGAATACCGGAGAATAAACTGCGAAATCGGGAAAATCATCGATGCTTGTAGCCAAAACGGATGGTTACATTTTTCCTTTTGAAAAGGTTTGAAGTTCAGTTTCCACCATCCAACAAATGTTTTGCCTTCGATTCTAAGACGCACCTGATTTTCAGTAACATTAACACTGGGAAAAATGGCGTGGGGCGGCTTAGATTCGAGTAAATACAGTATTTACATAAGTGGAAACATGGTTACAAGCTGATAATGATTTTTTAATTTTTACCTTCTTTTCTACTTCTACTCTCCAATACTGTCCCCAAAACTCCAGAGGATATCAATTTAAAAGAACCTGAATTTTACATATTCAATTTCTCTTTGTAAGTTGTCTTGTAGAATCGAAAATCACTTCTCTAAAATTTTCTGATAGTAGCTCATTAGGCACCTCTGATAATAGAGAAGATATAATTATTAGTAAGCTGTTTAAGTATATTGAAGCAGTCGACGTATGCTTTACATGCAACGGCATGCAAAAATTGGAATTAATTTACAAAAGCTAATGAGTATGGTTTTGATACTAACCTGATATGGTATGCAGAGACAAGAGTCGAAGTAAAAACAACAGATTTTTAAAGTATCTGACTATGTTCGGAACCGTGATTATGCAAAAGCGTATAAATGGATATTTATAATATTTAGTGTCACCTAGATTAGAAAATGTATATAAAATTGTTTTAAGAGTAGTATTACAATAAAAAAATATTTACGTACAATATTTTGACAAAAAATGAACATAGAATGACCCCTTTTCAAAATATTCTCCTTTTGCGAAAAATGCTTCTATTATAATAATATTTTGTCTGTATATAGCTCAGACTTCTGTACAAAGGCTCAACAAGAACTTCTGAAATATATATAACTTAGAAGTGGGTTTATCCATGTCTTCCGACAAAGGAGGGGAGAAATTTTAAGAAAAAAAAAACGCTGAAAATTATTTCAATTGGTTGTAACTGAAAATAATGTGAAAATTTCGAAAAAAAAAATAGTTAGGACTCTCTGGAGAAGACTTTACACACACACACACACAGACCCTAATGCGACCGTCCAAAAAGCCGAA